>VRLP01000356.1:0-243029 GCA_009660295.1 Lophius piscatorius
AGAGGGTCTCTGCCCCCCGAACCAAGATTGGAAGATGGTTCCACAGGAGAGGAGCCTGATAGCTGAAAGCTCTGGCTCCCATTCTACTTCTGGAGACTCTAGGGGCTACAAGTAACCCTGCATGCTGGGAGCACAGAGTTCTGATTGGACAATATGGAACTATGAGCTCCTTCAGATACGTTGGTGCCTGACCGTTAAGGGCTTTGTACGTGAGCAGAAGGATTTTGAATTCGATTCTAGATTTTACCGGGAGCCAATGAAGGGAAGCTAATACAGGAGAGATATGTTCTCTTAACCTGGTTCTGGTCAGCACCCGTGCAGCAGCGTTCTGGATCAGCTGGAGGGGCTTCAGAGACTTATTGGGACTACCTGCTAGTAGGGCATTACAGTAATCCAGCCTGGAAGTAACAAATGCATGAACTAACTTTTCTGCATCTTTTTGCGACAGAATGTTCCGTATTTTAGAAATATTACGCAGATGAAAAAAGGCAGTCCTAGAAATCTGTTTTATGTGGGAGTCAAAGAACTAATACTTTGAATACTGAGAACTGTCCCAGGGTGCACCCAATCCTTTTGCCCAATGTCAGATACGCCTAGTGGCACAGATAAAAGAATTAGATCAGAAATGGACAGTGCAATGTCAGTGGTTTTAGTCAACGCATACTCAATTGGATGCCATGATTAGTATGAATTAAATGTTAGCATGAACAGAGCTACAGTTCAACCTGACAGAGCTGCTAGCATTGCTGTGGGCTCTCAGTCTTCTTATACTATGTTTGGTAATCCACTATAATAAAAGATTTGTATAGAGAGCAAAAACTCATGTTGCCACATGCGTTGAATGAAAGATGGCCGGTCCTTACTGTAATATTCATATTTACATTTACTCTTCTCCACTATGCGAAACAATACACAAATGAGCGGGCCAAAACTTGGTTTGATCTGCACATTCATCTCAAAAAGCAGACACACTACCAATTGGGACGAGGAAACTGTTTCAACTGATGCTCAGATCAATCACGTCACTCCCCGTTGCTGAATCCCCCGTGCTGTGATGCACTTACTGTAGTTTAGAGAGAATATGAAACTGTGAGTGGGCTGATGCTCTGCCATATTCAACAAGCTGCAAGGTTTGCTTTTAATGTATCAAAGTAGGTGGATCCTACTATTTTCAACAAGGTGATTGCTGTGTCTTGAAACAAGCCATCATTCGGCATGTGTTGCATTTATTCATTAGTTGTGCAAATAGTTTCCTCTATAATGTGTAGCCACTTTGCATTGCAAAGCTCCCACAGCAACAACTGCCTGTTTCTTGCTGTCTCTGGTGAAACCTGCACTGCACTGGTTATATAACACTAAGCATGCATGCTTGATCTATCAGTATCCTATCTACAAGTCTTTACTGTCATATAAGCCTCATCCACTGAGGCAGTTATATTACTATGTCAAATAGAGGAGCCATTTATTTTAAGAATGAGGTCAGATAAGCGAAGAGTCAGCGGCAGATTTGATTTTGAGGGCATGCAGGTTTTGTGTTTCTTTCACATCCTTGTTTTGATTGGGATAGTATTCGCAGGTGAAGTATTATATTTACTGCACAGCAAAAATAAGGAACCCTTAAAGTGTGCTATTCATTCAAAATTCAATACAGTTTGTGTGGGACTTTGAATGTGAAGCCTGCACGTGACATGCAACGTACTAAAAGGGTGCTGTAGCAGAAGGAATAAAATACCGCAAGAATGAAACATTCATATTTTTTTTAGAGTTGTAGAGCTTGCCTGCTGGTGATATATGCAAATAATAGTAATAATCACTGTGATGGTCATATCATGATCATTTTCATACTCAACAGGTTTGATCAACCTTATTGTTGAAAAGAATGTGCTATTAATGCAGTTGTGAGACATTTTGGGTTCCTTTCACCAGGAGACTTGAGCTGGTTAAAAAAAATATATTGATTTTGAAACTGAAGTCCGTGGTTTATGGATTCTTTTATTTCTATTATGAGGGAAATATTTTGTAACTTTAAACAAGAGTAGGGCTGTCACGATCCTTTAAATATTAGCTGGTGATTAATTGTCACACAAATAATAGTGATTAATGATTTAATTATGAAGCTTATGAAGAAGGAGGCCATTTGGTGTCTCCCATCAAGTTTATCTTTAGATTCAATTAAATCATTATTCAGTGGCTAATTTACGTGTGAATGTGGCAAGTCTGACACAGTTCGTTGCTTATAGAGATGCAGATTTCTGGTTTTCAGCAGTGGAGCACTACCCTTTGCTTCAAAATTAACAATTTTATTTAATTATTTCACTCTATTGGTCCCTTTTTGGATTAAGACCAAAATGTGACCAAAGCAATATTTGACTATGTGAATAAATGATCATGCTTATTCAAATGTTCAGCTCCGCAGGATATTAAAGTTTATGAACTAAATTATTCTTTATAATTTTGCAGAATATTGTAAACCTAATGACATCATCAACGGCAAAGAAACATGACATTTCTTTTGCATTTAGCGGTTTGATGAAGATGATTGGAGATGATTATAACAATGTAAGTGATTGTGTGTGAACAAAAATTTTGATTAATTCAAATCATTGTGATCAGGTGATTATGTAATATTTATAAAAGGCTTCAAGAAGAGCCAAACCTAGTCAGCCTTAAACTAGGCCGGCATTTTCCTAAGAGGTGGTACGTACGAAGACGTTTTCCATGACAGTTTTAGACGGTTTTGTTGTTTAGGTATTATTTTCCAGTCCTAATCCTTCTGAATGGTCTATCATTTATTTAAATTAGACTTCATAGTAACCTCGCTATTCATCGTCGCACGGCGATGAATAGAACACGGCGTTGTAGCCATGTAAGTACACTATTATATATGTTTCATTCAAGTGTGCGGCAGACTGAAACAGACTTCTGTAATTTGTGCTAATCTCTGAATTTTCCCTCTCCTTTGTCACGTCATGCTGGTCTTGTATATTATGCACAGCACTGCCCTTCCCACCGCATCATGGATACGAGTGAATCTTCAGTACATGAATAGTTAAGCCATTGGCAAGCCCAGCAAAGCAACAAATAACCATTAAAATTTAATTATGCCGCTGCACAGTTAGATGTGCTTACATACGAATGGCTGCTGTGGACCATCATGCCTAACGGATTAGTATTGTGAGAGATTTGATGTGGATTAGTTAAAAGGATTATTACAAGTAGTGGAGCAACAGTGGACTACTAATAAGGGTTAGGGATATATTTGGTATTTGAATGAATAGAATGAGCACTTGATACTATATTACAGGGAAAAGGATCAACTTACTGAAGTCACATTTGAATAAAAATGTCACCTTGTCCTACTTTGGCTATTTTCATCCTATGTGGTGTTTTGTTGCATTGTGTTAATACCACGTACTGCAAATACTGGAACACTGTAAATCCCCTTCATATCTACATCGCATTATTTGTCCTTTCCTGTAGTTTTGAGAAGAAACACAGATAATTATAAAGTACTGGTTTAAAAAGGTCTTTTGATAAAGTGAAAAACTGTCAGGTGGCAACATTACATTAAACTTGTTTTTGATTTTCAATTTCTATATTTATGAATTATAATAAGGTGAATTTTTGGTGTCCTATGATAGCATAACGTACAAGTTGCGTAAAACTAACTCACAATGTCCGTCTTTTATCCTACACACATCCTTCGTGTTGGATCAAAAGAAATATAATCTGTTGCAGCTTTAGCAGATTTGGAACCTGAATTGTTCCCAGGATAGAAGAATAGGATTCGGGGGGCTGTTCTATTTCGACATTACATTTGCTCTTGCCATTGTGTGACTGACTTGCTAATCGACTTTTTTTGCTTACCTTAGTTCAGTGAATGTAATGAAAGTAAGTAAATCAAGTAAAGGTAACTGTTTATTGAAACAAATAATATTTGATAATTATTCTCATAGAAAGTCTTTCACCCTTAGACTCAACAGAGAGGAAGGTTATTGAAGCTGTTCAGCAGCAAGATAATCCCGCTATGGAATCCAGACCCCGGTAGTGGTGGTGGTGGCTCATGATTATGCTGAGACTGAAAATACTAATGAAGACAGAAGCCAGAAGTGACACTAACATTGTATTTGTTTCGCTGCGTTTTTGAATATGTGACCATTTGAGGAGAACAGCTTAAATTTTGATTGACAGCCCCAGACAATACCGTCATGAAATTAACAATGAGTATGAGTGTGCGATTTGAGCTACTCCCTCATTTTTACAATGACTTGAATTTCGGAGAGCTGTTCTCAGTGGATGCATTTAAAGCTATTCTTAAATCTGGCTGTCAATGTTTAACTCCTACTTGATCCCTGATGTTCATGACTTGTGACAAACATAGATGATTCATTTTGATATCTTTTTCACATTTGTTTCTAATTTGAACATTAATATTTGTAAGTCTCTCCGTGCAGAACACTGTTTATGAACTCTGCGATGATTCCCCTATAGCAAAAATAAATCTTAACACAGGAAAACAAATGGAGCGACACCTGCGAGCTAGTTCAATCAGTCGACTCAAGCTGCTCTGCTTACTCTCGGGACATGCCTCACCCTCCGTTATCATTTACTAATCACGCCCTCCATATTTGGCGGTGTATTTAAACTGCAAAGTTTCCCAACTCTCCACTCTGCTCTGCTTATGCCGCCAATGCTCTGCATCAGCATTTGTTACCTGCTCGTTAACGCCCCACCACAACCCCAGCATCCACCCAGAGGCACCCGACAAGGGAGTTAGGATATTTGCTCATCAGTTCCCCAAAATCTTGCTGTAAATTATCTGCGGGGAGTGATGAGGTCGTAGCCTAGACGCCAAATGACATGTTTTGCCATTGTAAAAAACAATGATAACGTGAGTTGTCTGACTGAACTGTAGTCGTGGTGGTTTTGCACTTAAGTGACCATTTATACAAAGTTTGTTTAGGTCTGTTGACAGTGGATGTATTTTTATGCTTTTTATGTTGATTGTTTTCAGACTCTATGTTTAATCGGACATCATAGTTTAGATCAGATAATGTATCATGTCATTTGATACTTAACCTTTCAAAGTCAGAGTATGGAAGAGTAAAGACCTTTCAGGTCAGCAGTTCAGCATAAAGGAATGTGTGATGGAGGAAGGAGACAGAATAAATGAGAACAGGGAGCCCAAAATCAGGCAGGAAAATGAAAAGATAAGTGGAGGAGGACTGAAGATGAGCCGATGATGAACAGATTAAAGATAAATAGAGGATGTGGTGGGAACGGAAAGGGTTGGGGCTGTGGGAAAAAGGTGGATAATGAAGAGGAGGGTAGAAAGAGGAAGAGTTTAGTATGCCAGAGGCAGCAGCAGTGTGGTGTCTTTAGAGAAGCCACATCCTCTTTGGAAAGAATAGATCCATTTATAGGGTCAGGAGGACACACACACACACACACATACACACACTCACACCCACACACTCACAAACACACACACACATAGTGAGATTGAAAACTTGTGTGCCTTAATATTAACGAGCAGCTATTTTCCTTCTGTAATAAGGAGCTGTGTTACATGCCTAATGAAACAGAGCATACACAAGAGTCCTTTGCTCTCAAGAGCCGATTTAATTACACATTTGTTTCAGTTGCATCAACACATCTAATACACAGATGAAATTTTCTATTCATATAGTTTGTTTGGTAGCTTATTTTATCATTCTTTATTGAAACATTAGGATTAGATTTCCTCTATTGTGAAGGCTGGAGTATTCCACCTTTCATATCATGATGGCATTAGCTGAATCTTCTCACTGGAGCAGCTTAATGCAGCAACTGTTCAGACTCTTAGGTGACTTACTCAACACCCTGACAAGGAACAAAAAAATTAAATAACAGTGAAAGATGATTTATGTAGCGTGACTCTGCAAATATTTGCCTCTACAAATATCAATACAGAGTGACCATTATTTGATGTGTCATATCTGTGGGCGTTGAAGATTTGCGATTTTCTTTGGGTCTGGTTGGACTGTTGACAATTCCCTTTTATATAGGCTCTCATTCTTTTGATTAAGTTCTAATCTATTCAGAAATCAAAATGAAGAACGAGATGATTTACTGTGGCGACCCCAAAAGGGACAAGCCGAAAGAAGAAGTCTCAATGGCCTGTAGACTCAAACAATGAGAATCTGTCCGTGGAGCTTTTCTTTTAGTCCCATGTCTCTCTCCATACATTTAATATCCACTCAACCATCAAATTAAGGCCTAAATACACAAATTATAATTCTGAAAAAGACTGATGGTCGTCAGATTAAGAAATTATTTCAACAGGATCATCTAGCATTGTGTAGTCAACGTTGGTTTGTAAAAGTTATACGGTTATACAAGGACATAAAAGAAAAAGGACGTAGGTTGTAGGGATGCACTGATCTGGCCTGCCTAACCTTTGTCAGCACTTTTAATGACCTTTCAAGTAGATTGCAACTCAGTCATAGAGTCCCCATTAAATATGGTCTGTCTGTTAGTGTCGGAGAAACTCAAGTAACTGTATTCACAGCCCTGATCTCCATACATAAAAATTCCAATGGCTAGGTTCTGTATCCATTGATTGGATGATCCAGGTCCAAGTATCATTAATTGACAGCCAAATAAATGTAGTTTGCCAGACCGAAAGTCCACTTAGATATGAACTTAGGGCAGGGCGATTCTGGCTTAAGTTTTTGCTTAGAATTGAGATTGCAATTCTCCCCATGATCTTACCATTCAGTTTACATCATTTTCCACTTTGTTAGGTACATGAAAATTTGAAAAGCACCAGGCCTGTCTGTGTGTAACACACAAATTGTTTGTGCGGGCACTAAAGGGTTTAAACTCCTTGCATGGTTTTCGCATAGTTTTAAAATTTACCGAAGACATATTTTTCTTAAGGTCCTTTATGCTCGTCTAATACGTTACAATGTACCTCCAGAAAAGTAACAGTTGAAACCGGCCGGGCTTCGGTCGGGTATCTATACTCTAGTGCGCTCCTCCTCCACGTTCTTACAAATGAAATAGATTAAAGGCCATAGTGAAACAACGGAGAAAAAAAGTAGTAGAAAGAAAAAAAAATGAGAGGAAGAGCTAGTTAAGGAGTGATAAGAGACTACCGCACCTGTCTCTGCTTGTGCTACCTGATGTTAGGTCTCCAGCTACTCTGTGGAACTCCTAGTTGGAGCTAAGTCGCTAAGTTAGCATTTAGGTAAGTGCTTAGCTTAGACACTAAAGCTATTTTTAGCATTTAGCAATTGCCATAATCCCCAAGGTAGAGGTACCAGGCAATGGTCTCAAAGGCCCAATCCTCGCTCGTCGTAACAGAAGCTGCGGCTAAGCGAGCCAGTTTTGCTCCAGCTCACGAAATAAATTAAAATGCTGCTGAATCGCCGTACGCTGTAAAAAGATTGCAATCTCGATTGTAAGCGAGATTGCAATATTTTTTATTTTTTCCAATTCATTGCTTCGCCCTCTATAAACTATTACAATTAAGTTACATAAACTTGCCCAGCCCCAGCAAAACACAACTTTTCTCTTGAAACCTCAGCTTATCTGGCAGGTTCATCCTCCAGACTTTTCATGTTTCGGTATATTTTTAAGAGGATTTAGCTGTAACTCCCCAGGATGCTAAATTACTGTTAGGCTGCATGGTGCGCACGATTAGCTGATGGAATGCAAGAACATAGGGGGGTGATTCATCAAACCTGCTTCCAGTCCCAGCGCTGCCATCTGAGAGCCTAAAGGAAGACATGTAACGCTTCATGTGGCGTGGATGAAATTACCATCCATTTAAGAAACAGCTGACTCTTACACCACGGGCGTTTCAGCAGTTTGCAGCCACAACGAGCAGCATCGAGCAAAACATCAGGATATCTGATCCTCTTTCCATTTTAATCAGGAATAGATTAGAGCTGAAGAGATAAGATACAGACAGCAGAAAATTGAAACAATTTAGTTAGTAAGTTAATAAATAAAAACAACAACAGTCTTGTTCCAAAAAGAAATTGGACTCGTGAAACTTTCAATTAGCAAATAAAAAGCAATAGATAAATAACAATAATAATAATTTCTCTAGTCCGACAAATAAAACAGAATATGTTCAATCAATAAACTATATGGTGTTTTATTGTGCGGTTCTCCATAATGTCAAAGAAATTGTTTTATAAAATACAACAGTAGCCTTGTTTTATATTTATTGAGTGAGTTTAGTAAGTGTGCCAGAATCTGTCCAATAGGTAGTTGATTGATAATCTCATAGTGTACAGTAAATGGATCAGAACCGTCCATCCATCCATCCATCCAGAACGAGACGAAAAAAATTGTGTATATATATATATAAATGCCCAAAGGGGCAATTCATTGTAAGCAGCTCATACACAAATCACACAAAAACATCATTGGGATTAATACAGGAAGAATTTAAAATGAAAATAAGGTTGAATAAAGTGAATAAGTTAAAAAAAATTATAAATACTGTGGAAAAACTATGTTTGTTTATTTAAAAGTCTTAATGCAGAGGGGATAAACGATCTTGCATACCGTACAGACATGTAGAGAGTCACCTCCCCTTGATGGCACCAGAGAGGCAAGATCCTGTTCAGAAGAAGCCAGAAACACATTGCGTTCCGAATGATTTGTTGGTTATAAAATAATCAGGTCTCTTTGTTTCACTCTTATAATTTCGGAGCAGATGTTGCAATATTGTTCAGGCTGTTTCTGTCCTTCATCGTCAGGCTGTGAAACCAGCAGATATGTGAAAAACTCAGGAATGTATACACATTTAATATACATATGTATGAGAGAGAAAACTTTTTTTTTTTAAATCACCTGGCAGTTCGAATTCCCTAATTCATGTACATTTGACATGTTCAGATAGTCACGTACTCAAAACTTCAGACAGGCATTCAAAGTTCCAATTACAACAACTCATCCCACTGCAATTACCTGCAAAGAGGTCACGTAGGTCGATGGTGAGACAGAGCCTTCTCCACAGGCACACACACTAAAACAGAGGCTTGTACGGAAGAAACTTACACCTACTTGTGCACACACATTAACTGGCTCGGTCAGTGAGATGTCAGTGCTCCAAACAATCCAGGTAATCCTCCTGAATTCCTTCCAGTTCACATGGTTTTGTTTTAAGCTTTATCATGTTTTGCTTTTCCCTCCGTTCTTTGTTTCCCAACAGCATTTGCAACTAATCTGTGTTTTTTTTTCTGACATTACAGCTTCTTGGTGGTGTGGTACTAGATCTTTATCATCTTCATTATCGTTGCGTCATGTTGCACCAAAAACCAGTTCTTCTTCCATCTTAATGTGTTTGTTATTTGCTATAGGTTTTCAACTGTGGTAGAAAGAAGCTTACATGAGTAAAAAACATGGAAAAATGTTTTGGTTGTGCGATTTGTTGTGCAGGGAGATTTCATTATTGGTCCGTCTGGCTTACTTTCATTGAAATACCTCACCAGCTACCGGGTTTAATTCCATTCAAGTTTTAGGAGTCATCTGTGACCTCTTCAGGAGGAATTTAATTACACTGGTAAAAGTTTTTTTGATTAAAAATGAAATTTGAGATCCATTTTTAAATAATTAAAATATTTTTAAAAGCAGTGCCATCAAGGTTTCAATATTGGTAATATGTACTTATCCATTTGTCTATTTGTATACTATTTATCGCATACAGGTTCAGGTAATGGGCAGCTAGAGCTTGTCCTATATTGAGAGACAGCTGAAACCACAGTTTTACAACTAAGGCAAATGCCTATTTTTTTGCCATGCTAATCCATTGTCTGTAAAAGTGCTGCTTGACACATGTAAGACGTAGATGTCATTGTGACTGTGTTATATATCTTTATGCTTGCAGAACACCCATTATAATACCTTTTATTTATAATCACACACCAACATGCAATTTAGAGTCACTAATTCAGCTATATTGCAACTTTTGGAGAAGAGCCAGAGCACATGGAGGAAACCCCCTCAAACAAGCAAATTCCAACTAGAAAGGCCTCCGATGTCATTATCTGCAGCAAGATCGCATGTATTTAAGTAATGTTCTATACCGACTCTTGGCACAAATAGACAAGGACACCTTTTTCACTCAATTCCTATCACAATCCTTTAAGAGCCTGCTTTTGCACCTGTATAGCCAGCACTAAGAAACAACAGCTTTCATGAATGAATCCATTCAACAGTATTTCTGCATCAACAAACAGTATGCTCTAACTTCTCTCATCTTATGTGATATCCTATAGTGGGAATTAAGAATGCCTTAGCCTTTCAAGACACTCTGCATTGGATGTGTTTCATTTTAATGACATCAATGACCAGGCAATGTCAGAGGAAATGAACAGTGATCTCAGATAAGAATCCAGAGTAAAGTCCGTTTCATGACACATACTATCTCCTGGAGTCTCTTATCAGTATTCATCAGGCTGACACATTTTGTTATGAGGTCTAATGTCTTTACATTTAAAATACCATCACTGTGCACACCAATTACCTCAGTTTTACCTAGAATTCCAATATAAAGCTGTCGTGTGACCAACTTCGAATCCCTCGGTCAGCTGTCAGAAAATAGCTAGCTGGAGAGATTTTCTCCCAACTGTTAAACCTCTTATGTGTTCAGTGTCCCTGCCGGCAAAAATCAGTTCCTGTCCTGCTGCGCTCTGCCTTGTTTTTCTTTTTTTCGTGTGTAAAGCTGTCATGTTCCCTGTGGTGATCAGCCACTGTTGTTTGACAGTTTCGTCAGACGTGTGAAACATTGTCTAATCTTAAATAAGGCCATAACATGTTTGTCAGTCGGGGGTTTTTGTTATCATTTTAAAATGTTCGGCTTCATCAGGAGGACAACAGGCTGGTACAGTCAGGCAGCAAGTCCGGTCAGCCTGGTATTTGAGGTGATTAGAGCTGATGAAGCTTAAAGTGTGATACAGAAAGCCTGGTGAAGCCTTGAATGACAACAGAAATTTTGACCATTGAAATATGAAAAAAAAGGGGAATTTGAGTGAAGATACAAGCATTGTGATACAACGATGAATCATCTTTAAACCAAAAAATTATCTTGTAAGTTTTCTTTTGAGAAAGAATATTTTGTCTTTACAGAGGTCTGTGAGTTTGAAAGAATAGGGAAATGATAATTCAGTCATTTAAAACATATGGAGTCTGACAGGCACACCAGGAGTGCTGTCGTGTCACTGAAAGAGGGAACACACCCATATTACTTCATTGAGATACAGATTTGATTACGAGCCCATGAATGATCCCCGATGTCACTTTACTTAAATGAATTACTGCAAGGACAACACATTGTACACGTGATGAAGGACATTAGATTTTCCATACCCATCCAGTTCCTGCACAAGTGAACTTGAAAAGAAACAAGCAAATCCTACAAAAAACACACAGACAAACAATCCTTATAAATAAATGCAGTGGCACTGATTAATCTTGATGAACATACTTTCATATAAATAAGGTATTGGTACCATGTTCTTGGTCACTGCATAGAGAAAGCTTCACCTAGCAGTCGGTCTCACATTAGTTAATTGGTCCTTACTTGATCCTCTCCTGAAGACACAGAGCATCAATTAAGAGTATATTTATATCATCTGTTAAACTAAGCACATTAAAGATTCTTTGGCGGGTTCCGTTAAGGCTGTCTCTTTCTATAATGCTTTTAAAAATTAGCTGACTTGGGGTGCGAGTGTGAGATGAGTGTGGTGTTACTGTGTTTGAGGAAATAACGTGTTTGGAGTTAGCTTTCAAAGTGATCAATGTGAGATAAGGTGCAATGAATTTCTTAAAAAAAAAATTCACAAAGGATAGCTTTGAATTAATACTTAATTAAACTAACTTTGGATTTTGCAAAACCTTAAAGATATCTGATGACCTAAGTTGGAATTTTCAGCAGCAGACAGAAAACAAAATACATTGTTGTTTTCCTTAAGAAACAGCTGAAACATTTCCCTGTTTTTTTTTTTGACTCAAACACTCAACACAAAATCCAGTAGTGTTTTTTTTTTACTAGTATTTTAAAGCTGGAAAACATTATTTTGAGCAAGCGGTCCATTTCCCCTGGCTTTCAGTGGAGAGGAGATTTAAAACAGACACTATACACATACATAAAGATGACGTGCTGCACTTATAGTGGTGCGCCTGAACTGAACTGAATATTTCACAGGATTCCATTATATTTGCAAGGACTGCTGACTGTTTCAACTTGCAGTGTAAAAAAGTCTGCATTTTGTTTGTCAAGGGAGGAAAAGCCATGTTGCCTGCAGAGTGGCCCCCCAAGATTGTACAATCATGTTAGGTTGCTCATGAGCTTTTTAAGTGCATCACAGCAAAAGCTTACCAAATGAGTTAGTGGAAGAATTGTCGGTAAAAGCATGTTTTTAAAATGGATTTCCTTTCAAACATTTCATTGTATTTAGTGACTTACTCAGACGCTAAATAATTAAAAATGTGTTATGTGTGCTGATGGCTAAGATCCTCCAGTTGATGTTTGTTGGTTCCTTTAGCGTGTTTAATGAGGTCCTCCAATGAGTGTTTTATTTCTAAGTTCCTAACATCAGCTGCTTTATCTAGAAAGTTAGCGCCCACTTCCAATATTGATTATAGTGTTTCAGTCAGTGATGTGGTTGTAGATCTGAAATGTTTTATCATCTCTATGTTGACATGTACTTGTGTAATAAAATGATTGCAATTACTCAATATACTGTGTGCAGAGAACATGCTATTCAGAAGTCAGTTCGAGGTAAAGCTGCAACCAATGCAACAACTTTTCCTGAATGTCTTTTAATATACTGCACATACGCAGATTCAATTATTCCTCAAATAAAACAACGGAATATGATGTTTATATTAGAGCTTGCAATATTCTTGGCCGATCAGCGATCAACGATCTTCCTAAAGTCTGATCGGCAAATACCGATTTTGGCCGATTCCAATTTTTTTAATTTAAAGTTAGATAATCATAATGAGTCATGTATTTTAAGTGCTCTTATTTTGAAGGATCACAGTGAAAGTGACAAGGCTGCTCAACCTTGTGTGATGTGTATGTATTCTGACCTGCTGAATTTAATGTACCTTCCATCCTTAAAAGAATTGAATGACATTTCAAAGTGAAAATAAAACTTGTCCATTATATGTTATATGTTAGCTTTGCTCAAGGACTTCAGGACTTTTGGCTTAAAACCATAAGTGACAGCATAGACACATACAAACGGCGGGCTCATGACTGGGTCCAAGCTTCCTCTAGCTTTAGCCGTTCTGCTAACGTTCTTAACTTGGTGTGATCTTCTGGGTGATCACATTGAAGTGTGTGATAACTCTGTTTTGCCGAATGTTTTCGGGGTTGAAGAGATGCCTTATTTTTGTCCTTACTGGTGTTACAAATTGCGATCTGTATGTTTTCTGGTTTACTTGTGAGATGTTTGGAGCCGTGGTAGCTCGTGCTTGGTGTGCGTGTACGGCGGGTGCAACCGACCTCAAGTGAGGCGTCCCATAATGCGTATTATGGGATGCATTAAAAGAGCTGTTGACTACAAACGATAGCAACAACTGTGGTTGACATGTTTTCTGCTGAAGTCAGACATTTTATTGAAGGCATTACTGTTTTATTACTATGACCGAGAGTCGCTGCCAGATAGGCTTAGCACAATTATTGAATAATCATGTGATGCATGCATGCCACAATTATTTAGCATAATCATCAGAATCCCATCTATTCATCATCATACGTTTTTCACCATTTAAACCTTTTATACCAACAACTGTACATTTGCTCAACAAAACAAAATATTGCACACTTCCGGCACATTTTGGTTGAAATCAAACTATAAAAGATGTATAACTGTAAACATGACTGTGCCTCTTCATGAAATGTTTTTGTATTATTCTTCTGTGATAAGACTAATGCCATAATGACGGGATGAACAAAATACAAACAGTCTTCTTTTGCCGGGCGTTGTCACTTGAACCTAAGCATGTTTTATTTTTGCGTATTTGTTAAAAAGACTGGAGCTGTTTTGTCTGATTTTAGTGGTCAGAGCTGGAATATGGTTTAGCTACTCCTTGCTTTCCATAAATGTGTGCTGTCGTTTTGAAAAAGTCCTACATTCATTGGATACACTCATCTACCATTTGAGCTTTCCTTAATTTAATTTGCTTGCCAACAATTTAAATCGCATTATATTCCCTCACTGTTGATGCTTATGTGGTTTTCATATATGGCCATATCGTTGTGCAATGTGGGAAGATAGCAGAAGCTTCAGTGATGATTTGTCACCTCTTCCTACGTTTCACATTATGCTTTACATCTCTGTCTAGGGTTTAGCACTTTTCCCTTCACACCTAGAACCGGACAAATATGTCACGATTCTTGCTATTTATTGTTATCTACAGTTTCTAAATGTGATGTATTAAACCATTTCAGTTCCTTCAGTATTATAACTTATTGCAGCTTATGCATGAATATTTATTTGTCTTCCTCTCCATATAAAAATGGCATTCAATTATTGCAGACTTAAGTGTTCGGATTCGGTTACCATGGCGAAATTCACTAAATATTTAAAGGGAACTGAGTCCAGGGGCTCCAAATTTCATGTATTTCAATAGCTGTTTTTCAGCCAGTTGAGTGAGGATACAGTATGGTGCATTACCATGGTACCTGTATTTAGGTCACCCCTTTGAACTGTGGAATACTCTTATTTTTTTTTTCACTTTCACACACTGGCACATACACCCCTGTGCACAAATATGCTACTTTTCAAATGCAGTGCATGCATTCACATGAACTGCCTCCATGCCCCGGGGGAAAAACCCCCTGGAAACCTTCCCTGAACAATCATTGTTGCAGCAAGCAGTAAAATCCAACTAGGAATGGACGGCAGTGTAAAATGTCTTTTTAACAGCTCAAAGAAATCTCTTTTTAGTGTTAGATCCTGTCATACCACATGTACTGTAATTGATGTTAAAGTGAGATTCTGGTGATGTTTCACTTTTTCTGAAACATTACCAGAAACCATCAATGAAGGGATTCATAGCCCCTGCAGTCAAAGTCTGATATTCTGTCTGTGAAGTAGACATCCATTGCTTTTCTGAAAACAATAAATCTGTATTGCTTCCGTAAGTTGTGTGTCCACTGGAACACATATGGACAGCATAGTTTAATATATACAATATTTTATATCCGGCTGCCTGAATATTTGCTAGATATATGCATTGGAGGCAGAATTGATTAACATTATCATAAAAACACCAGTGGATTTAAAATGATGTAAATGTATATTTTTTGTCTAAAAATAGTTCTCAACTCTCTCTATTCCTTTCATTGTTTGATGTAATGCTTGCTAAAATTGTATTGCCCTGCTGTTATTGGACAATATTTTTGAAATTAAATGTATTTTTTTGACTGCTTTATATATTCAAATTTTAAGGAGGACTGAATTGTCTGATTGTCACAGACATGATCGAAGTGTACATGTGGGCCAATGAAGCTGCATATTATTTACACATATCACCAGGCAACAGCTGGCAGAAAAGATTACCAATAGGAGCAATTATGTCCTAATTGAACTGAATTGTATGTATGTCATTTTTGCTCTGACTTTTTGTTCGGACAAGGCCAAAACAGTCTGGTTTGGAAATGATCCTATTTTGCTCTGCCCCAATTCGGCAGAGGGTTTGGATCAGCCTCACAGCATTTGGACTGGGAGTCAACCATCTGTGTGTTCAGTTCTGTTCTTCCTGAGCCACCACTCTTTTGTCAGAAGACACAGCACTGCCACCAACATGTAGCTGACAGTCATCCACATGGATTTCAAGTATCTGGGAAAGATATGATGTTATATCGCTAAAAGAATCGGTCTAGATCAACCATTATGGAGAATCATGTTGTACCTTATGAACTACTGATGATCTGATGAAACACTGATATTGCTGAATTTGGTGTTATTACTAAATTAAAAAGTGTTAAAACTTTAAAACATGATAAAATGACATACGAATGATGGGCGTGTGTAGAAGCAGCATCAAAAAAAAAAAAACTTAACAGAAAAAAAGTATATTTTCAATTATTGCAACAAGATGACAACAGCTGAAGTAGCTCATGAGAACAGCTGATGTTTTGTTGACATCCCCAGACCATGAGACGAGGGTATTAAAGACTGAGCATGCATTAGAGGTATGATAAAGTGGGTTGAGAAATGAAATATGGCTTCCTGACTGAACTTTCATTAGAGCTTCAAGTACGACTGTATGACTAGTGATCATCTTCTAAAAACAAATTCCATAACACACAAAACACCACAGTGCACAACACTGAGAGCGAGCATTGTCTGTTTACTTACAGGGAGCACAAAATGACCCTCTCCAAATAATAGTTTACATATTTAATAAAATGAACAGCACCGCCATCACTGGTTTGCTGAAAGAGATTGAATAATTAAGGAGCAGAGCAATTAGATATGTTAGGATTGCTTTTTCCTATTCCGGAATACATGACAGATATGAGCGGAGACTTTGCCATAGATGCAGTCCTTGAACTTGGGCCATAAAATCCCACTGCCAGATTTTCACTGTGATAAAATGGTAAACTTTGCCAGCTTGAAAACAAATCACTTTGATACAGTTCTAAACAGTCAAATATAGTCACTTAAAAAAATGATTGCTAAATAATAAAATGAAGAAGCCATGATGATTGTAGTAAAAATATATTGTAGAACTACTCTATGATGACTGCATGATGATAAACAGTATAATATCACATGTAGTATATACAGTAGTATATACAATTCAGGCTGTGGTTTTTCTACATCGAATAGAGGAATAAAGGCGATATGGTCCTGGCACATGGATGGATATACAGATTTGTAATCTGTTGTCACGGGGTTGCCTAGGCTCGTAAACCTAGTGCACGGTCTTGTATAACATGAATGAATTCTCTGGATTACAAATTAATTTGCAACCTCAGCAAGACAGACACCACCATTTATTAATACATAGCACTCTTAAGCAGTGAGCCAGAGGTTCTTACTGTAACAAAGCCAAGTCAGATAAAGGATCAAGGAGTCTGGTAGACTAGACTAGACTAGACTTCCATGTAATGGTGTCACATAAACTGTGTGTGCTGTTTTGTTAACAATGGGCACCTACTTCATCGGAGAATTAGCCAACATTAGCTTCGGTCTCTCAGAGCTCATCATATGCTAATGTGGCCCTTGTGCTGTCTTAGACTGTTTGTGTTTGTTGTTTGTCTGGCTCAGCAGACAAGGAAGGCCCCTATACCAACTCCTGCACATGACTTGCATCTGTTCTCCACAAATCCCTGCCTCTGGCATTTAAATTTATGTCAGTGTGCACTATCAAACACAAGTAAGTGACTCGTAAGTGACTGAAGACTCAGAGATGTGAGCAGACTAGAAGTGGAGTACTGATGATGATCCAGGAAGGGGAAGACAAAAAAAAACAAGGGGTATGTCTTATTTCCCTTAAAAGATATTTTCTCACTGCAGCCGCAAATCATTCTGGTCTCCCATCCCATCTGATCTATTATATATATATATACAGAAGACAGTTAATCACTGGATTGTTATACTGGGGGGAAGACAGATGATTAAGCCACTTAATTAAAAATCTGTAGTAGCTTAATGATATTTCTGAATAATGAAGACCGCAAAACACCCTTCTAAATATTTGAAAGATTTATTTTTATGATACCTTATTGTCCCCCTAAAGTTTTATTATGCCTTCATTCACAGTCTGAAAGATATGGAGTGTCTAAACACTTAAGAAACAATTAAGAAACACTTTTTACACTGTTTAAGATCGTTTCTATTCAGTAACTTGTGAAAATGATAATTCCTAAGCATCAGGTTTGATAGTTTCAATCACGTTTCTTTCCCTGAATCACTTAAACAATTAACTTTTACAATAACACTTTTTACCATTAGAAATTATTTATGTTCATCTATAAATACAGAGTGCGTGCGGTTATACATGTGCAGGTAAGAGCTTGTTTTGGTATTGAGAATGTACCAGTTTCCAGACGCAAACTCCATCTAAAGTCTCCACAGCTCTTAAAGCTGACTAACAGCTGATCCAGCTTTGAGCAGGTGCAGCCATCATCACAACAGACTTCTTTAGTTTATTGCTTCAGAAGAAAGGGCATCTCATTCGCCTGAAAACATTTTTTTATATTTTTTGTCTCTCCTTCGATCAATTCCACATATCTGTCCATGCATACTCTATGAAGCTAGGAAAAGATAAATGTGGGTATGATGTACCTCAGATGTGGAAGAGATGGGTTCAAAGACAGGGGAGCCCCCTTAAATCCGTGTAAGGTTTGGAGACTGGGCCTGTGTATCAGATCATCTACTTCCTTACTTAACCTCACCTGTTTGAGTAGTTAGTGCATTAACACATTGACATCAGTCTCAAAGTGGTATTGCACTATGGATACCCAGATGGCATGCTCAAAACAGTACAAAAGTTGAAACACTGTACACTTCTCAGTAGGCCCTTCCCTTTGGGGAAGAACTAATCAGACTTCTCGAGCTGTGAAGATGATGGCCAAGGAGGCGACGGTTACGAAGGAGAACAATAATGCATGTATATAACATTAAAAAGTTGCCCTTGCGAATGAAAGGGGTTCGTCAGAATTTCTCTAGTCAGGACAACCCTTGAAGAAGAGGAGGCTTAGGAGACTTAATGGGTTGCACTGAGGTATTTAATACAGCTTTATCAGGGAGCGTTAGTACAACTATACTTGTGGAACACAGTGTTTTGTTACGACACTTCGGAATGACACTTCCTGGTCTCTACGTATTTAACCTTGCATGAAAAAGGCCATATGTTCCATAGAATCATATCCTTTAACACCGGAGTAATGCTAAGTTCTCCAGTGGCTCTCGACTAACATGCCAAATATAGTTTATTCCAAAGTTTTTACTTAAAGTATTGCATGTCTAGTCTGGTTTTTCAGGAATAAACCCTATCAAGAGGCCTTAAAATACTGTGTACATCTACTGAGAGGAAAGTACAAGAAATGCTATTAATCTTGAATCAATATCATGAGAATAGTAAACAAACCCTCTACACTTTGTGTCAGAGTTCTGGTTTTGTGCAAACAAGCGAGGCTGGAGATCTGCAGGCTTTGTTCCCGATGATGGGAGTCACTGTAGCACGTTACACAGTAGGGAGAAAGATCGGTTTACCGTTGGATCTCTTAGTAGTTTAAACCCCCCCCCATCTTTTCCTCCTCAATATTTTACAGTTTCTCACTGTCTCATCTTTCCATCCATCCCCCTACCTCCCTGATCTAGCTCTCTCCAAAGCCCCAGCACAATGATAATAAATATTTTAGACACAGCTTCCAAATATAGTTACAGTAATTTCATGCCTAATACGGTTTCAGTCATTTTCTAATACATCACTTTAAACTATGTTATGAACGGTGTTTTATTCAGACATAAGCCCCAGTTTACCATTATACCTCATATTGAAGAGGGGTAGAGGGGTATATTACGACCTGTTAAACTTTTGAAATAACTAGTCATGTGTTGTTCATTATGTAAATAAGAAATATGAATCTGAGGTAAGATTTTGAGTATTATGTGTAGAAAATCTTTTGTTTAGTCTTTCAGTATAAATTAAGACATTTTTGAAATATAAGGTAATGCAGAAAGTAAAATAGAAATGAGATAATTATTGAGTAAAAATTACTTGGAACTTAAGTTTATTTGTATATTTGATTGTTTTATTTTGGTTTTATGTTTTGGTTGATTTTGAACAGTTGAAACTGGTTCCATATAATTTTAAGTAACAAGGTTAGGTATTATAAGCTGTAGCAACAGTTTAAACATTTCTGTAAAAAAAGAAAGAAAAATAAACAACCAAACAGGAATTAAATACAAATTCATATCATCACACCGGCTTTTCTTATAAATAGAACGATGGAGTAAATCATAACTTAAAGTTATTAGTTTTTTCAACAATACAAAATGCAAATTCTATTAGCATCGATGTTACGGTTTTCACCTTGGCTGTTATGGTTTGGTTTGATCGCTGTCATTTCCTGACAAAGTTTCCATTTAATCATGCGATAAAAATACTTTCCTCTGATACCCAACTGGTAAAACATGAGATGATAACCTGATACGATTAAGCAAAATCTGTGACATTGTGACACATTCATCAGCTATGGATCAAATACTTGCCAAAGGAGTCAGCAGCAAAAAGTTTAGCCAATATTAGGTTTCTATTCACTAAGCAGACAAATAACAAGTAACAACTACTGCCCAGTCTAAGAAACCACTGCCTAGATTTCCCTTTTCCGATCCACAGATCGCCTCCCATATCCACACGTGCATCTTCTTACCTCATGCATTCTAAAAGACAACTTAAGGCCTTAAAAACAAGAAGACTGACATTGGCTTAATTCACTGACAGTGATTGACAGGTTCATGGCAGCAGTGACGCAGCAGTAGAATTCACTCCTCGGGAGAGAGAGCAGAGAGAATAAAGACAGCAGAAAGATCAGATTACTTTTAGAGATGCCGACGATCACTAGCGTTGTCCCCGCTTCTCTCTGTGTCTTTTTCTCTTCTGTCTGCATCGCTGCAGATGAAAGAGGATGTTGAACAGGGATCAGAGGACAACTCCTGATGGAGAGGAAACAAAGGAAACGTTCTGGATCTTTCACCACTTTTCTCCTTCGTCCATCTCCATTTTTTTCTCTGTCTATCCAGGTCTTCTTTTTTCTCTGCCTCACTTGTTAACTTTCCCACAATCCATTATCCTCTCCCACTGTCTCTCCTCATTTTACTTCCACCTCTCCCCTCTTCTTGCTCTGCTGAAATCATGTATGCATTTATGTAGAGTTGTCTGCTAGGTGTTTCAACTAAGCATAAGAGCAAACGTATCCCTTCTTATTTGGCAGTCATGCAATTAAGCCTTCCTTCAGAAAGGTTCTAATGGTCGGCTTTTGTTCCAATTGATTTTATTGAACTTATTTGGCCATTTTATTGGCTAAAGGTTGTGGTGCTGTTGAAATGTATGTACAAATAGTATTTCTATTACTAAGTTGAATTATTACTTCTCCAAAGCCTTTTCAGCAATGTTTAAAAATGATAACCTTCACGAGGGAAGAATTTATTGAAGGGTTAGACAAAGTCAGTGTAATTCACTCTGGGAAACAAATTTCTGTATCAAATGTCATGACAGTTCAATAAATAATTACCCCGATATTTTAGTGAAAACCACAAATGTCAATATGATGTTGTGCATAAGGCAAAAGGTGACTGCACCTGATCTTGGGTACCACAGCCAAGGCTAATCAGCATTGTTCAACTGGTACAGGTTTTTACGCCGTATGTCATACAATCAATTTGTTTTAATGTTGGAAGTATTGTGTTTACACTTCATGTGTATTAAGAGTATGGAATATGAGCTGTGTTAGATCCCCCTACGCACCCCCTACCTGAAAGAACTACTCACCCCACTGACCTCAACACGATCCCTCCATTCTACCCACTCATACCGCCTCCTCCTTCCCCGGACTAAGCTCAGCACCATGGGTGATCGGGCCTTCTGTTCTGCTGCCCCTCGTCTGTGGAATGCCCTCCCTGACCATCTGAGGGCTCCACAGACGACTAACATATTTAAAAAAGGACTTTCCTTTTTAGCAGAACCTATAACTTTAATTAACATTGCTGCTTTTTGGTCAGGTTTTTATATAGTTATTATTTTATTTTTTCATTGATGCTTTTATCTGCTTTTACGTTGTAGCACTTTGAGATTTGATCCAAATGTAAAGTGCATTATAAATTAAATGTATTATTATTATATTATTATTAACCATGTGTGCTCATGGCTCATCTCATTGATGCGTTTGGGGAGTGACTACCGGCCCATGTTGTTCCATCCCACAGAAGAGCTTTTGCTTAAAAAGTGAAAGCTTGTTCTGATACGGTGTCAGTGCATCCCACCTCTGTTTTGGCAGCAAAAGGGGCCGCCTTATAATATGAGGGTGGTGGTCTGAATTTTTATGCCTGAGCGGTGTTTTTCGTATTACTTTTGTCGGCACGTTAGTCATTTTCATTGTTCATTTGCATGAGCAGAAGCAGTTACTGCACCAAATTGTGATGTCTAGGGAAGAAAACCTGCAGAAAGATACATTTATTCCTTTTATTCTTTTTTTATGACTATAAATTCAGAACAACTGTAGAAAAAACAAAGACTCTAAATGTGCTGTCAAGCCAAATAAAGATATTCTTAAGCCACAGCTTAAAGCATATATCATTAACTACACGCACGCCGCCATGGAATAAAAGAAAGCCTTTTTTTTTTTCCTCTGAACTGCAGACCATGTTTTTTTTTATTGAAGGTGAGGGTTATAAATGGAGAGTGGAGGGAGACACCTCGGTCAGATATTGTTCTTCCTACATCACGGTGTTTGCGGGTCTACTGGTGTATCTTTTTGTGGCTTCCTGTCCATTTTAACATTCCTCCTTATTTAACATGAAAATTGGCCTCTTGAGTTAATTCCCTTTGCACAAGGCACTTATAATACTCGTTTATTACTATTATGTGGCTTTTTCTCTTTTTTACTTTTGAAATCAAAATAATTTATACTAAAAAAAAAGGTTTGGATATTGTTGAAAAATAATCCAATGCAGAGGCATTCATTGCACATCATCTAATTTACTATTTTCGAGAAAAGCATCAGCCAAATGTGCTTAATGTGAATGTACTCTCATTGTAAGTGATATGAAGTATATATATATATATATATATATATATACACATCTTATTTTCTCTTGATTCTTATTTAGGATTTTCCCCTCAGGCAGTATTGACTAGTATTGAAGATGATTGAGTATTGAAGGTGATTGAGTATTTTGTGTCTCTTATTAACTTTTAAGGATAATCTAAGGATGATAAGGATAATATTTCAATGATTTGAAGCAACACAAATGACACATTTTACAGTAAATAGTGTACAAACCTAATATGGGTGTTACGCTCTGATGACTAGTGGAAACTAGTTGTGTCATGACTCTTGATCTTGATTCTCGGTCTTTAAACTTGGTCGACCAGAGAGAAGACGGTCCGTCGTTCTTCCTCTGGCTACATAATGCTGGTGCATGCTCACTATTGCAGAAATGGTGAACAGGCACCACCCTCATGACTTTTCTAGCGGACTGCCCCGCAAATGACATGATCCCTGTTTTTATCTTAAAATATGAGATTCATACATTCAAAAATAAATAAACAAATGAATGAATACTCTCTACATATAGGTGCACAATGAATTTTCCAACAGGTTTTTTTTTCTCAAATAGTGCCTGAAAATGAGCAGTACATTTTTAATCCCTTATTTCAGGGACACAGTAGTTTAAGACCTTGGTTGGCAGTGAGTTCAGTATTTCATTGCTTTTCTGGAAGAAATATCCAACCAACTGGGTGCAAGCACCTTCTTTAATAATAGGGCTCTAACTCCTAAATGCTTCCGTACTAGAATCCAAGGGATGATAATAGAAATAATGTTAACATGAAGCTGGATGAAATATCTAGCACTCACAACAATTAATATGTAATGTTGTTGTTCGTCAGAAAATGTTCTATTTCCTCTTTTTAGTGTGAGGATTAATTCGTGAGGCTCCTAATTAAGGTGATCCTCTGGGAAATAAATGAGTTTGGGTTATTCACTGTGTTGCAGTTCCTGTAGGTAGGACTTTGAGACGGGCATGAATGACTTCCTTTTTTTTTTCTTTACTTGTTTCCCTAATTGAGCTACGTAACAGAAAAAAAGGAGGCCAGGAGAATTTGAACGGTGTGGCTTTTCTGCTCATATCATGGATCTGCAGGGCTCATTTAAACATGTAATGGAGACTGTGCTTTACCCCTACCGCCATTTAGCCATTTCACACTCTATATAATTATAACACAGTTCACTATCAATAAATAATTAGCCTCTTTGCAAGCACTTCCAGATGCCAAACTAATTTGTTTGCTGTACTGAGGATTTCTCTGTTTGTTGGTGATGAGTAAATAGCGGAATATAACCAATTTGCGGATCTAGCTCCACTTGCGATGGGGATCCCATCATTCATTCTTAGATGCTTCATCTTCATTCAAAGCAATGGACATCCAGTTCGCGTTATGTGCCCTGTGATTAATGTAATCTCACAGACCCTGCTTGTTTTTGCCAGGATTTGAACAAGACCACAATTAGAGACCATGTTACTCTGACAGTAGCAACCCACAACTTGGACTCTGTTTAGCTGCAGATTACTAAATGCTTTCCCTAGATTTCTGAGCCTCTCAGAGTATTGTGATCCTCTATTATCAAATCGTTCCTCCTCTTCCATCTGATCTCATCTTGATCAACTCTGCAAAGATTAATTTCACTTCGTCCTCTGTCTTTATATGTGTCGTCTTTTTTCTTCTTCTCCAGCTCAGCACAACCGCTTTGAATTCATTTCTGGGCTACTTTTCTTTCAAGAGGTCGGATCTACCACGGGGTTTGTGTGTTTTTAGTATTTGGGTCGACACGCAGAATCCGATGTGTTGGGATATATTTGCTGGTGATTGACAGAAGAAGGAAATCCCATGGGGAAAATAAGAAAAGGAGATTACAGCAGAGGAAGATCAAGACAGACATGAAGAGTGGGACACTGATAGGCTGTAGTGACACTGGTGCTCAGATCGGTTTATGTGTGTGTGTGTGTGTGTGTGTGTGTGTGTGTGTGTGTGCGTGCGTGCGTGTGTGTGTGTGTGTATGTGCAGATGTAGATAAACACATGCATGCAAGAAGTGTCAAAGTAAAGCCTTCAGGAATGTCAAATATCAGATTCAGTTCAGCTTTGAAATATGTGCTTGACATGAACTTCACTCAGTATTTGAGTCTCGTATTCCTCTCTTTCCATTTGAACCACTATTAAAATTATCCTGACAGGTCAGGCAAAGATTATACACTCACTGGTAGATTCATGCTTGCAGGTTATGTTGACATTCTAACCCCCGGAAAGAGTAAGGATTTTGAGATTTGCTCTGAAAAGTTTAATTATAGTAACTCTCTGTGTTGTGTAGGTCCTGATTAGCCCGACTTGTTACTGAAACTATATAGTGAAATATCTGAGAGCAAGAGTTTCAACAGTGACTCACTTACACACCCCTTGTGAAAGGACTTGAGGTATATAAAGATTGTTGTTGCCACCCACCTCTACTTTCATTCACGGTTACCTGTCAGGTCTTAAAATGTCTCAACTTTTATTATCTGAATTTTAGGCCTTTAACCGTCTAAAACAGGTTTGAACGAGTTCTAAAATATCTTCCTATATGGCTTAAATTTAACATTCATTCAATGCAAACACACTAATGGGTACACGATGTTCTGCGAGTACATTACGTAATTTTTTGCAAGTAACTGGCATTATAAAATTCAAATATATTGGACCTACTTTTTTACTATTATGAAGATGAAATGGATCATAAACTGAATTTCTAATGGTCTTAAATTTTATTTGATTAAACACGCAGACACGCAGTGCATGGGTTACTTAGTCTAGTTGACTTTGATGAAACTTTATAGAGTGCTACAGGGTGAAACCTTTTTTTTTTCCCAGGCTTGCTTCCAGTTATCAGCCCCTCATTTTGGGCCAAGATACCTTTGTCTTTCTCATGACCAACAAAGCAAGTAGGCCTAATATCGCAATAATATACTGTATCATTTTTCCCCCCCTCACTCCTGGTAAAAAAACAAAGGTACCTTAAAGAACAGTCTTCAATGTGGCACTATTGCACAATATTGACGTAAAATCAGTCATTATATTAATGTGAGCCTTTATGATGAACATTGTGTTGGAAACAGAAACACTTGCATCACAAGTGACACAGTCTTTAGTGTTATACAGGACACTGATTCTTCTGGTGTGTGTGTGTGTGTGTGTGTGTGTGTGTGTGTGTGTGTGTGTGTGTGCGTGTGTGTGTGTTTGTTGGAGAGAGAGAGCATATGTGCCATCAACTACATCAGTGTGCCAGCAGGACAGTTGTAGTGATCGCTGTAAATGTGCACATGCTCACACACATGCTCACACACATGCTCACACACATGCACAGACACAGGGACTTGCTGTCATCGGAGTTTCATCCTCTCTGCCACTCATGCAGATTTGATGTCATGTAATTGGGAGAGCGGTCCAAAAACAGCAGCATGGGAAATATACACAAGTTTGTACGGTTGTCAGAGCTGTCTTCCTGTAGCTGCTGTATCTAGGTAACTCAGAATAGGTTAATTCCAGATTAATAGGATGATAATCAAGAATTACATTCCCAAATGAGACAATAGAAGCGGCATCCGTATTATTAAAATCAACCCATGTTTTTTATTCTTCTTTCACCGTAATTTAGTTTTCTCCTTTGTTTGTGCGAGGTACAGGACAGCCGTCAGCAGACATTGAGATAAATAGACTGAAAGCAGGACATAGACTGTACCCGTTTAAACTGGTGTTGTATTTCCATGGGAATTTAGCTCTCCACCTCACACTGTTGTCATCTCTTCCACCCCTTTCATCACTCTCTTTTCTGTTTCTGTGTATTCTTCCGATGCTCTCCTTTTATCCTTCTTGTAGTATCCCTATACTTGTAGTATACTTGTATACCCTTATAGAAGTCCTCCCCTCTTTCATTTTGTGTCTCATCTTTATTCTTTCTTTCTCGTCTTTGTTATCCCTCAGTTCAACATGTTCTGTTTCTCATGCCAGAGCTGAACATATGGATTCAAGCCAGTGAGTGCTGCTTGACTTGCTGGTTTGGTGAATGATCCAATACATTCGTTTGACTAGAGTAGCCAGAAGAACTTTTATAAATGCTGATACTGGAATAAGAAAATACTCTTTTAAGCATTTTTTTCTCTGAAATTAGTGAATAAAAATACTTTCCTGATGCTCTATTCATGCTTTTTAATGTGCTCTGACCCGGGGAACAAAACCAATGGAGTCTGACTTAACCATTGTAAGTAGTTTTAATGAAAGTTCTGTGCAAAAAGAGACCTTGAGAAGTTATTTTAATTTAATATATTAACTTTCTTCCACTGTCTTGATTATAGTAGAATGGCAGATGCAGACAAACTGAGTATTTCAGAAGTCCCTGCTCCAAACAACCCTATCCAACTCCTCCTGGAGATCCCGAGGGGATCCCCGTCTGGATGAGATACATAATCCCTCCATTGATTTCTGGCTCTACCTGGAGTCTCCTCTCATTTGGACGTGCCCAGAAAAACCTCCACATGGCTGCAGTCCTACCCGTGTATTGCTGCATTCTACACACAAATACACAGTAATATTACCTGCTGGTTCTGGTGGGAATTGTCTCTACCTTTAAAAGCATTTCATCATTTCCTGTATTCATATCTTCAATGTTTCTCAACATTGAAGCGCTGGAGACTCTGGTCATGAAATGGTTAATTTATGACCAGCCTGTTCCTGAGTTGTTTCTTTTCATGTTGATTTGGCAAAGGTCTCTAAAAATGGATTGCTCATTGTGTGAATCAATCTTTCTGCCATAGATGTGGCAGGAAATAAAATGTCTCCACAAGGAATCGTTTCTAAGTTCCCTTCTCAGCAGCACATGCAGCAGAATTTCAGGTATTTTTTTATTTTTTTATGCAGCTTGGGACTCTTTGTTGACTTAACTCCTCCTTTCTTTATTTCTTCCAACAAATGATTGTGTTTTCATTATGATTTGTTTTCTGTTTGTCTGCAAAATTATGGAAAAGCTACTGGCCCTACTTTCATGAAACTTTGTGAAACAATTAAGGATGATAGCGAAACCCCCAATTAGAAAACTAATGATTTTTCTCAAAGTTATGAAGAGCTGTGAAGAGTTCTTTTTTATAACTTCTGCTTTCCCTCTTTTGATAGTTTTACTTTATATTCAGTTTGACCTTCCTGTATTGCAGCTTGAGCTCTGATCAAGTACACGTCTGTAGCTTTTAATCTGACCAGTAATCAGTGATGCAATGTAACTATGTACAGTTATTCAAATACAAATAAAAGGTACTCTATGTCTATGTTACAAAACCTCCACCAATCCACTACTTTTGTCTGACAGCTTTACTAACTGAACATAATTGAAATCTTTCCTGTACTGGGAAAACTATGTATTTGGAGAAACTATGTATCTCCAAATATCTCCAAGCATTAAGTTTCTTTAACTGCTTATCCTGATTTGGCGAGAGGCAGAGTACAACAGGCACAGGTAGCCAGTCTCTAAAAGAACTGAAATAGAGACAACAACTCACCGGAGTACGCAGCAGGATCCCATGCAAATAAAAAACTGCACACAAGTGGAGGTGGATTTGGACCCTGTTGCTGTGAAACAACTGTGGAGATATTTGATATTATTGTCTGTTTTTTGGGGTTTTTTTTTACACAGTTTTAAAATTATGTATTGTGATAAAGCCATACAATCTACGCGGATCTATGCATTTTGATACTCTATTTCTCCGTATGTTTTCACTGTTTAATCCTTGTTTTGACGTGTAGTAGACGCGTGTCCAATAGTCCGCGTTTGTTGACACTAACATTTTGTCACCCTGATGTTAATTTATTTATCTGATTACTGCTTATTTCACTATTGTATATTTGCCATGTTTGGACAAAGTGATTCTATTATTTCTCAAAAATTCCGGCATTAAAAAATCCTGTTCTAATATTTTTGAAAATTGCCTCTACTGTAATCTGAAGGTAGTAGAACAGGAACTCTTTAAGTCCAGACCAATCTCCTATTATCCTGTTTGACTGAATCACGTTTCCTTTTCATCATCTGAACTTCCTTCTTGAACCCTTTATCCCACCGTTTCAACACACGCACACACACACACACACACACACACACACAGACACACACACACACACACACACACACACACACAAACCCACACACACACACACCCCAAATAATACTAAGAGGACTGATCAACAATGAGGATTCCTGGAAAGAAGTGATGAAAAGCAACACATAAATGGATACTTGAAATTCCTCTCAATCCCAGCATCCCCTCATTCTCTTTGTCTTCTTCTACTCTTTTCTTTTTTCTCTTTCCTCCCATATCTGGAAAAATATAGCAATCACTTTCCACATTTTGTAGAGAAAAGAGGATAGGGAGGGAGTTGACAGGCTAATAAGATTCAGCTAGGTGAAAGTCTTGTCACAGTGTCAGTGGGAGGAGGGGAGATGAACAGTCACCTATCCTCCCTCCTTTCTTTTTCTCCCCATTCACTTTCCTGCCTCTAGTTCCTTCTCTCTCTTTATTCACTTCCCCCAGAGCCAAATAACCAAACTCAGTTATAGAATTATTTTTACTGAGATACCACCCTTCGGTTGTCACTTTAGTAACGTGAAGGCACCAAAAAACACCAATTAACAAGCTGTCAGATGTCCTTGACACCCAGCAAGCCATGTTGTTAGGGATTTAGACTTTGGTGAAAAATAAATGATTAATTTACTGTTTTCTGTCACAAATTCAAAATACAACCACGGGTCACCTCTTCATTGAGTTTTGTGTAGGATGATAGTTTCTTCTGTTGTTTTAGCATTCAGTCTCTGTGCATTGAGTCAATATAGTGGTGAGCGATTAAAATGATCACTTGAATCACCTCAAAGTAGAAATAACAAGGTTTAACCACATGATTCTTTCTCCCCAAAGACTTAGCCTGAATTTAGACCCTGTGTGAATATTAGTTCATTCAGAGAAGACTGAGAATGAAGAAAAGATGAATGATTTATTACAACAGATGATGTGTGATATTTAGTCTATTAGAAAGGCTTTGGTGGGTTAGGGTTAGGGTTAGGGTTAGACTCTTCAGGGAGATTGAGATGGAGATGATGGTGGCTGATGACTGCTGAGGCTGATTAATCTAGATCAGCAATATGAGCAAACTACATGAAAAGAGAGAGAGAGACAGTCTTACACAGCAGAGTCATCAGCCACCACCACCACTGTCTGGTCTCTAATGAGTTATGCATGTTCCAGCTTCCCTGGGGAAGTATCACAGTCTTCCTTGTGAGTCCATGTGCCAAAGACTTTCCCACTGACTTATTTTGTACTTCACTCACTTGACTCGGATCTGAATGTAACTGCGTAGAACTAAGAATTGACAGCCATATTAACTGACTGGTGAAAAAATTAAAGTAATTAAATCCACACAAATCTAAAGCATCATTTGTTGTTGATGTTTTATTCCTAATATGACTAATTAATAAATTGGAAAATATAACCCGTATAGGTAATGATTCATGAATATTATATAGGTTCAAGCTATACAATCAACATTTCCATTAGTGACTTGAATTGTTGTAGTCCTGGCTACCAGGTACCAGGTTGATCTGTGAGAGGTTACTAGTGGATAGATAATGCGCATCGTAGGTAGAGAGGGGAACGCACGAAATCCTCCAAACTACAAAAACACTTGAGGTCTCCTCTTTGTTCCCTAATTTATGTTCCCTTCATGGAACATGCACTGATTGACAGCATCAAATAGACCAACTAGCTACGTGTGTGTGTGTGTGTTTGTGTGTGTGTGTGTGTGTGTGTTTGTGTGTGCGTGTGTGTGTGTGTGTAGGTGGGTGGGTGCGTGCTGTGCTGTGCGCGTGTGTGTGCTTGTATGTGTGTGCCTGCATGTGTGTGTGTTTGTGATGACAGCCTTCTACTTGCCCTATATCATCCCAGTACATGTGCTACTAACCCTGTAGCTCAGAAATTGGTTTGTTATGATGGTAAACCGGAAAATACAAAGCTCACAATTTTTAACAACAGTATGGACAAAATAAGCTGTGGAGGAAGAACCCAGAGCCAGCCACGAACCCGCTGTTAGTATGCATGAATGCTGTAATTTATTTAATTTTAAACGTAAGGTCAAAAGAAGCTGCAGCGATACAACCCCGAAAGCGTTCGGCAAAACAAACTTAATCACACATTTCAAATTGATTCACCCCAAGGAACATAAAACGTTTCCAGGAGCTAACATTAGGAGGGCGGCTAACGTTAGCAGAGCGGCTTAAGGTAGTGGGAGTTCAAAGCCAGCCATGAGCCCTGAAATCCCTAAACAAAGCCAACATATGACATATCACGGAATGAACGAGGCTTACATAGTTTTATTATTTGAAATGTCGTAAGGTTGTCAAAAGGGTTTAAGAAATGCCCGGCGGGTAGGATGGAGGCTACATTAATATAACATGTCAGAACCCATACACATTTTACAATGCCAACCAGCTTTGTTTCCTCCAATGCAATCTTTATAGAGCAAGAAATAAGAGCACTTAAAATTCATTAATCATTACTATTTTAAAACTTTAAAGAAAAAAAAATCGGAATCAGCCAAAATTGATATTGGCTGGTCAGACTATATAAAAATCCGTGACCGGTAAAAGAAAATTGCAATTGATACACCTCTAAAAATTAGACATCTACTATGAATACAGATTTTGCTGAGGAAGGTACGAAGACGTAATAATGCTTAGGAACATGTATATACACGCATATGCAACCATACATGTACGCATGAACACATTCATGCTCACACGCATGCACATAGATATATACACACACATACTGTATGCCTACGTTCATAGAATGGACAGTGTGGTATTGTAGCAAAGATGAAATTGTCAGATGTGAGTTTCTGCCAACAGAGGTAGAAATTCCAGTCCAGCAGCAGTTGGGAACAAGCTGTATTTGTGGTGTGAGGTTTTGGTCCTGATCGCGGCCTACAGCTAGAGGAGAGGGACTCAAACAAATATTGTCGGGGATGAGAGGGGTCGTCAAAAATTTTTTCTTGCCCTCATCGCCGTCCTGAAGGCACACAAATCCTGGAGAGACAACAGATTACAGCCGATCGCCTCCTCAGCTGATCGGATAATACGCTGCAGTCCGTACTTGTGTCTAACAGTGGCAGCAGAGAACCAGATGGTGATGGAGGAGGTGAGGATGGACTCAAGAATGGACGTGTAGATGTGCACCATCATTGATTTTGGAAGGTTGAACTTCTTCAGTTGTATGAGGAAGTACAACCTCTGCAATGCTTTTTTGATTAGGGATAGCTGATGTTCAGCTCCCATTTAAGGTCCTGAGAGATGATGCTTACCAGGAAGCAAAAGGACTCCATGATGACGATGGGGAAGCCACACGGGATGAAGAGTGTGGGCGGGTCTGCATTCTTCCTGAAGTCCACAACCATCTCCAATTTCTTCACTGCGTTCGGCTCCAGGTTATTCTGATGGAGATGAAAACACCATGTTCCAGAGGCTTTGGATGCTAGAAGCAGAGAGAGGGTTGTGAGGATGGAGGGCTACAGAAGTTGACATGAATAGATAGCCTGTTTGGACTATTTGCATTCAGCTCTTGTGGTATGATAACAAAGTGTGTTATGAACACATAACCTTGTAGGCATCGATCAGACTTCTCGTCTGTGCAGTGTTTATTGGTGGAGGCCTCTCAACACAAAGCCCATACGTCAATAGTAAGTTGATTATTAACTCAAAGCCTGTACTGGCCAGATCTTCTACTCTTGCCAGCATTCCAGTGCTCTCATACATATGTCAGCATCAGCAAAAAACTCCTCTGTATTTATATTTGTAACAATGTGGTTTAGTTATGGTGAGAAAAAATGTTGTTGATTATTTAATTTTGTTGCTATTATGAAGATTTATTCTTCAAAAAGCAACTGAGAACCCCTCTCACACATATATACACATTTTCATGATGTCATACTTAAAACAGCCGTTACTGGTGATGTGAGACGAGGTGAAATGAGGTGAGAGAGTAAGCAGGGTTTTAGCTTTGTTTTCATTTGTCACACACCTACATTACTTTGGTTGTTTTTTCTTCGTGCCATGTGGGCCCTAATCCGAATTTGAATGATTATCATGCGGCGGTATTCTTGCAGATGGTTGAATTTCATCTTATCGTTGAATGTTTCATTCCCAACTGGTACTTCAAGTATTAGCGCTTAAGTCTGCAGACACTGCTGAACATCTTTCTGTCCAGACTTTTCATGAATAGCCTTCATTGCCGAATTCCCATTCTTTTGAATAAAAGTTACGTTTTACTGTTGTTTGGGGCTTTTTATCCTGCTGGAGGTCTCGACACATGATCCATGTGTTCTACTGACTGAGCTTTACCTAAAATACTAAAGTTTTAGCAAATATAAGTTAAACAGAAATAAATTTAGCATTTGCATGGGACTATTTCCCTGAAGTGAATTAATATGCATACTGTCCTGCTACTTGTCGAAGCAGTACTGTGCACGTAAGATTAACTCGGGTTTTTTCTTACCACTGACTTTACAGTAAACCAAACACCTGACTGGACCAGTCAATTAAGTGAATTTTACTGCTAGTTGTCACAGCAGCCGCTCCCATTAACCCTCTTAATGGTGGTGTAGCAGTTACTTCTCACAACATCCATTCAACTGAACTTTTGTCCTCCACAAAGAGTGTAGCTAGTCCAAGCGGTCGGCTTGAGATGTACTACTGTATACGCACAACAGTTCTCATTTTCAATTGTGTCTCACCTTTCCTGCCTAATTTGGTTGTCTACTTATACTACAGCAATTTTCCCTCTCTTCCTCTACCTGTCAGCACATCTCCTCCTGTAGTCTCTAGTTAAAAAAGAAGTTGCTCATCACGCTGATATCTCCATGGAAACATATCTACGGGAAGACACAAAATGAAATATCTTCTGCCACTGCCTGATAAATTTTTAAAAATTGTAAGTTGTAAATAGAATAAGAATGCTGCCTAGTAATTAATGATTGCTGCAGCTATATTTCACCTGCCTATGACAACTGCACATTTTTCCCTTTAAGAGCCTTGTCAGAGGTACAGTATATCCAAATATGAACATTTAATAATTATCTACAGTGCAAAACTCTCAACACTACTGCATCACAACAAAGCTCAGGATTCCAATGTCTAGTGGCTCAGCTTAATCCAGGGGTTCCTGCTAACATGCTGCACTCGTCTTGTTCTCTCCAAATAATTTGGGTTCAGTGGGTTTAAGATCATTGACCTGACTCTCATTTCCTTAAAATGTAGAATACTTCATAATTAATAATTTATTTTACTGACAGTGATACTGTCAAGAAAAACAGACACTTAACAATGTCTGAAAAAAACAGACACTAAAGAAAAACAGACACTAAAGAATTTTACAAGTAAGTGCACAGTTTGTTCAAAGGGTCATGGTTGCAGAGCTTTGGTTAGGGCCCAAACATTAAAGCTTGCTTTTATATTCAAATGACACTGACTCCCTTAAGGAGGACTTATATTTACAGTTCAGGCCAGGGTTTCAAAGCCAGCACTTAATAAGCGTTAATCTTAAGGCACAATATCATCAACAAAATCAAAGTTCATAATTGTATTTGATCCTGGTACTGAAAGGAATGATGACTGTTGGTGTGTTTTCTTCACTGAGCAGCATAATTCAGTTTCATGTTGTGTGTACGCTGACAGACTTTAAATACTTTGTTTATTTTTCAGTAAAATATGTTTCCCAAAGCCTATACATCTTATCAAGTGTTACTTTATGCAGAGGATATCCCTCGCAATAATAATTTTATCCATGCGTTGCTTTGAGTCACACAGTATTGCTGTGAAGCTAAAAGCCCCTTTTCTCTCTCTCTCCTTCTCCACTCCTTACATCTTTTTCTCTCTCTTTCTCTCTCCCTGTCATCTGTTTGTTTTTTTCTCTTCTTTATATCCTCTGTTATCCTCTTCATCTCACCAACTCTTCCCGCTCTCGCTGTTTCCTCAGTTGGGCGTTTGTTGATCGAGTTCAGCTCCCAAATGACGATGGAACGAGTGCAGAAGGAAAACCCCAACGTGACGGAGGGAGGCCGTTACACACCTCCGGACTGTAGGCCTCGATGGAAGGTCTGTTTAATATAATTCACACTCTGTATTATATGTCAGTCTGCATTATTTATTTAATGAAATAAGAAGATACTTATTGTTAGTGTACATGTGTAAGACATGAATCAGAATAATAATAATCAGAATAATTTAAAAAAGGTAAATATTTGGGCTTAACCCTTTAATGTCATGCTCAACTGTTTGGTTGAGCTCATTTTGAGTTACTGTGTCTTATTCAAAAATGTGACTGAACCTGTTTATAAATTGACCCAGTGGCAGCATATATATGCCTAAGATTAATGGGCCATGGATGGAGCCCTGATGGACACCACTGATCAAAGGGGCCACCGAGGAGGAGACAGCAACTATCAACTATGGCTATTCAGAAAGTTCTATTCAATTAGTAAGATTTCTTTTTGGCATATTATAGCAAGTCAGGACTTACGAAACAGAATTACAGTATGTAACTAAATACAACCAGGAAAAGTCTAATAATGGTCAAATAACTTTCTAAAAACAAGTTTTACCAAAAGTTAAAGAAATAGTAAGTTAATGGATTTCACTTCATAATGAAGGTAGTAACGGTAGGCTTATCTGATTGAAATTAATTCATTTCCATGAAATACAAATTTTCAATATGAAATTATTTCATGAGTCTGATTTTTATTTTTACTATTAAAAAACATGATAAATTATGATAAATTTAAAGTGTCCAAGATATTTAATTAATAAATGACCCAAATTAATAAAATATGCAGAGAAGATTTTTTCCATTGGATCTTTTTCTTGGGAAGTGAAATTAAATTAAATTAATCACTCATATATTTACTATAAATATTGAGCATCCTTGTTTTGTTCCATTTCAGGGCCTTCAATTCCATATTCTCTCACAATATTTTAATGAAAATCAAGAAAATTAGTTCCTGGTATAGGAAATTCGCATAAATATCCCCTTAAGGCAGAAGAATAATGTTGGTAAAATGTTTGCTAGACATCATGCTGACCTTAACATCACATATCGAATGCAGAAACATGTCAGTTGAGTTAATGGTTGAAAATGTATTATTACATTGAATTAATAATTGTGAATTTGAATATGCATGTTTTTTGTTTGTATGTAGAAGTAGTTTAATGGTACAACTACATCCTTGTACAATATTATTTTTAGATCTAATATTTCAAATTTTAAACAGCGGTAAAGATATTTAAAATGCTCTCGTGTTAAGAAAGGTAAAGCAGAATGTTGTACAGACCAGCAGTCTGGAAAGCAGCTTCTCTCACAAATTATATTTTATTTTGTTGTTAACAAAAAAGATGAGTCCATTAGTGTGTGTCTCCCCAATGCATATTATAATAAACTGAAATCAAGGTGCGTCCTTAAGCAGTAAACGTAATACTAAAATAGGTACAGGCACGTTACTGCATTATAATCAGTTTCATTTACTGTCAGTCTTCATCTGGGTGCAAAATTACCACAAAATTATACAGTAAATTAGACTTCAACCTTGGGCTTAGACAACCTTGGACAGCTGACAACCACTTACTTAAAGTAATGCACTGATACAGAGATGGCCTCAAACCGCTCTCTTATCTGCAAAGCCCCTGACAGACCCTTCATCCATCTGCTTCGTTCATAATGAATGAGAAACAACATAATGTACATTTGGACATAAACCAGTTTTTTTTTTTTACTGAATTGTTTTTATGCCGCTCTTCACCGTGGAATGAAACATAGTTACTTAAGCAAGCACTCAGGAATATCTGAAGGATAAATTCTTATTTTGTACTATCTTGCCCTTTTTTTTAATTGATTTTGTTTATTACCTGTTAATGTTATCAGTGGAAACAACATGTTTAAGGAAAATGTGAATTAGTCAATAATTTCAATTAAAGAATTTTGCTAAGAACTGTGTCCTTTGCGACATATGCCGGTCACAGCGTCTATTATGTCTCGCCATCTGTTTTCTTTTCTTGTCATAAGGCATTTCTTAGCCTGCTGATATTGTACCTTGGATCGTTTTGCCTGTTGTTGAGAGCTGACTAACAACCTTTTTCAGAATCTGAGAGGCGGTTTATTTTGAAAGTGCATAATAAGTTGGCCACACAGCTGTATTTAACTAGAACTGATCTTTTGAGAAACATCCACCTTCTGAAACCAGAGCCATGCAACTGGGGAGGATTCCCTTCTTTCAATAAAAAACTAATGATGAGGATGGCGAGGCTGGTAGTGTCTCCATTTTTCCATACACAATTTGTGCTAACACATTTTTGTTAAAATTATACAAAAATTCAGTATTCAGTAAATTAATTATACGCTCGAAAAGTAGGGGATATTATGGAATCGTCATCGCTGCCGCCGCGTCTGACGCATCCACTGCGGCAGATCCTTCATGTCAACACGATAACTCAAAAACTTTATAATGTATATTTCTTACACTAGAGGGAAATTATCACGCCATCATTTCTCAACCCTGGTCCAATTTAGTACAAATTTACTGAATATGATTCGCCTCAAGGAGATCTATCTTGCATACATTACATTTTACTGTAGTAGTTTATATTTTATGGAGGGTCAAACTGTCATGGAAATATGGGAGCTATGACATGATGGGGAAACAGGGCTGCATTGCCGGATGTTTGCACTCTGTAAGTAGTTTAGACCTGTGTTTGAATGTTTCTTAGACAAGGATCCTGTTGAATACAATTTACCAATCTGCGCTCTGCCTGCTGTTTAGGTGGCCATCATCATCCCATTCCGTCACAGAGAAAACCACCTAAAGTACTGGCTCCACTACCTCCACCCAATCCTCAGACGGCAGAGGATTGATTACGGCATCTACATCATCAACCAGGTAGATCAGAAGATGCGACCTGTACACTAATATACTTTAAGAGCCAGAACCCTCTTTCTGTCATGTGTCATTTGTTTCATCAATTTTGCCGTTGAAGCTTTAGTCTGCGTCTACTTTTCTCTGCTTTCTCTTGTTCTCGTTCAGGTTTTCTCTTTTGTTGATGGTCCAAAAAATTAACAAACTCAATGGTAGATCCTTACAGTCTTTTGTATAAACCAAGTACTAGATAGGCTATCAAGTAAACATCCAAATGCTGCTTCTCCTTCGAAGCATTCCTGAATTACGGACTTGCAAACATTAAATTAATCAAGACAACGATTATATATCATATGAGGATTAAAATACTGCTAAATTGACAAAATAACAACTTTTACCTTAGATTTTGGTTGATTAGTCTGAACTTGGTGTTTGGCTATTGTGGGTCTTACATATTTCATTTGTTCTTAGACATATCACTAAGTAGCATTAAACTATTCAATGATCTTCACTTTGAAAAGTGAGAAACGGCATAGATTTCTAAAAGTCCATTTGAATTGAGAAAATGTTAATATAAATTTCTAGCTGCTCAGACTCCTGCGTGAGATTTGAAGCAAAGTGGGTCATTAGCAGAAAATACTAGTGTATTATTACCGATGAACTATTTCACATGCTAAGTTAACAGCTGTAGGAATAAGTTGTAGAAAGGTGAAATTACTGTAAGTAGCTGTGAAACTGGATCAGTCACCTCAGGGTCTTAACACTGAAAGAATAATTTGAATACTTTCTCCACCATCAGATATTACATTTCAATACTCTTGAATATGGTGAAAAAATGCCAGCGGTATAAACTAAAAACAATTAAATTTACCTGTGCTTAAATCCTTAAAGGCCTAATTTCCTATCTTTAATTGTTCTTCATTGGCAGTCCTTTTTGCTTTCAAAAATTATCTGCAAAGCAAATCAGCAATATGTTTAATTCACTTGCTTTCGGCTCAGCAAAGGCACAGAATTCTTGATTTTATAAGCTAGGTTGTGAGAATGTATGTTTTCCATGCTGTGTTGGGCGAGAGTTCCTCTTCTATGTTATGGGTAATGAGCTCTCCGCTCTGCCCTTTCTCTCCCTTGTGGGCATGTGCAATGCCTTAATAACTCCCTCTGTGGAACAGACCTTTGGTTCCTCCTGCCCTGCTGCTCTCTGCTCTTCATACAGCTATGTTCCAATGCCTTTATTCTGTTGCTCTTACTTTTACACTTTTAAACACAAACACATAAACAAACATCTTTTGTCTCAGCATCTATCTATTTTCAAAGCCTCTAGTTAGGGTAACGTTATGGAATACTGTCTAGAGTAGTTGCAAAATTTGGACAATTATTTTAATACTAGTTTCCTTTTCCAATTTTCCATAGTTTTACTTCTCCAATGTTACGGAAATTTGGCAAGAGGTAGGGTTCACCCTGGACAAGGTGTCATTTCACCACAGGGCCAACTCATAGAGACTCATAGAGACGTGAATGGATGATTCACGCTATGAGCAAGTTACTCCACAATTCACCTATTTTGTATGATTTTGGACTGTGGGAGGAAGCCGGAGTACGGATTCTCCAGCATCCTCCCACATTCATCGAGGGAACCAAGGCAGACGCGGGGAGAACTTACATACCCAGAACCAACAACCTTCTCACTGTAAGGAATTTGCTATTTCCACCTTGTTCAGATAAATAAGCATTAAAACCCTCTTTGATTACCTATAAAAATGCACCGAAGTAAAACTGCTATCTTAAAAACTACACAGTGATCATATACAGTTTCATTTATTGTCATTCAACAACGTGCCTCCTCTTTCCTTGCGCTCTCTTAGTGTTTTTTGGTCAAAAAAATGTAACCAAACATTCACAGTGTTGATGCAACCTCCAGTATAGTGGAGTTTTGAAAAGACATATTGTGTAGAGTGGATCATAAATTATGAGTTCTTTTCTTTGGGTTTGTTTTTTTGTTTTGTGTTTTTATGAAAGCTTGGTCACAGATTAGTCCAGTCATCCCTGTCAGTACCTTTATGACCTAAGTGTTTCTTTAAAAAAGGAGGAAAGCTCAGACAGGGCAGCAAATCAGAGATTTCATCACTTTGATTGGAATTCAAATCCTCCAACCTACATGCATTTTGTTCAAAGAAGTTTATTACAAGATCTCCTGATGTGTCTGACACGATGGGCGATTAAACCATTACACCCAGCACCACTTTCTGAAAGGATGGCAGAGAGCACTTTACTATGGTGCTCACTCGAGTGTTAAATAAGTGGAAGCCTTGAACCCTTTTAACACAGAGTCACTGGAGTGGGATCGTCATGACAGATAATGGCTGTCATGTATGCGAGTCAAAACAGTAATTTTGTTGAAAAGAAAGGCCACTTAGTGTTCAGAAACTATTTATCTTGCTGTACCTTGAGTCTTGTGCGTTGAAAGAAACACGTGCATGAACATAAAATGAGACACTGATAGCCAGTCTAAGTCCGCTAAAGCCTGCTTAAGTAGTACTACATTGACTAGCAGTGTGAAGACTACAGCAAACCTATAAATGCCGAAACCCTGATATCATTAGACTAATTATGTCAGCATAAATTCGATTGTAGCCACGTGGAGGATCCATGTTTAACTCGCCAGCTGATTGTCAGCCCCGCCCTAACCTTCTTTCAACCTGACCATGTGTTCTCTTTCTCTAAATACCCTCGATCGATGACTCATACTCACACATTAACACAACCTTCAGTCGGTATGTGTTGATGAACAGTGTGGAAAAAAGTATGCGTAATATTCTGGCACAATACAGATATCTTCATGATCAAAGAATATGATTAATGTTTGAAAATTAGAAGTGAGCATGTCATAATATCAAAACTAATCCTATTAGATAAGCTCCTGCTTGTGAAAGCACAGGATGTAGATGCAGGAAAAAACTCGTAAATTTTTTTTTTTTTTTGCGGAATTACAGTAGCTTGGGTTACCCATCCATCCATCGATATTCTTCTGCTTATCTGGGGTTGGGTCACGAGGTCACTGACTGATGAAGGCAACAGGACAACATCATCTGCAAACAGCAGAGATGCAATTCAATGCTCCCCAAACTCTCTCATCTCGACTTTGTGTTGAGATCCTGTCCATAAATAGCAGACCTCTGCCAGGGAAATGGGTGGGCATATTAACCAAGTCCATTGAGAGTTCTCTGGAAAGGCAAAGTGGTTGTTTTTCATGTGCTTTTCTTTCTTTGGGCTGTTCCTTTTAGGGTTGGCCACAGCGGATAATCTGTATCCATCGTACGCTGTTGTCTGCATCTTCCTCTGTCACACCAATCAACTGCTTGTACTCTCTCACCACATAGAGACACTTCCAGTTGTATCTTCCCTGTTCAGTCCTGCCTTGCAGCTCCATCTCCAGCATTATTTTACTAATAAAAACACTATCCCTCCTTTTCACATGTCCAAACCATCTGAATCTGGCCTCTCTTTCTTTGTCTCCAAAATGTCCCTCTTAATTGCTCGTCTCAATTCAAAGTCGTAATATCTTTAACTCTGCCTCCTGTGATTTGGCCAGTGCCGTCGCCTCTAAACCATAGAGCTGACCTCGGCTCACTACCGTCTTGCAGTCCTTTCCCTTCACCCTTGCTGATACTTTTCCATCATAGATAACTCATTACACTCTTCTCCACCCACTGCAACATGCCTGCACTCTCTTCTTCATCTCTTTTCCACATTCTGATTTTCTCTGAACAGACCCAAAGTACTTAAACTCCTGCACCGTCTTCACCTCTTCTCCTTGTATCTTCACATTCATTCCACCTGCCTCCTTATCATTCACACACGTGTATTCTGTCTAGCTACGACTGATTTTTCTTCCTCTTCTCTCCATCACATACCTTCATCTCTCCAAGTTTTCTTCCTATTACTTTCTTTCTATTCCTATGACACCATACTGCTACTCACAAATTGAAGTAGTATTGTAAATATTAGCAGTATAGCCCAGATCTACATTGTGGGGCACATCAAACTCATACCTCTTTAGTTGCTGCAGCTCTGAACATCACCCAAGTTCTTGAAAATCAACAACAGTACACTTTTCCTCCATTCCTCAGGCTACCTCTCACTCTCCAATATAGTGTTGAACTCATCTCATTTAATACTCCACTGCACTCTCTACTAGACACCCTCATACCGCTACTGGTGTGGCATCAGGACCGACCACCTTTTAATTTTTCATCCTCTTCAAAGCTGTTCTTGTTTCATTCTTACTAATCCTTTTAACTTCTGATTTACAATTCTCACTTTCTGTACCATTCACTCATTCTCATGTCCTTCATTCATCAGTTCACCAATGCACTCTTTCCATCTTGCCCTCACAATTTCCTGATTTAGTACATTTCCATATCTATCTTTAATCAACCTAACCTGCCGCACATCCTTCCCATCGCAATCTCTCTGCCTCACCAATCAGTGAAGTAATTTGTTCCTTCCTCTCTTACCACTTGTCATAGACTCTTTGTTTAGCCTTTGCTACCTCGACTACCTACCTCGTCGCCTTGAGTTTCACATCTTTATATTCCGCACGGTCACAGAGGATGCAGCAGAATTTGCTTATATATTATAAATTACCCCAAAATGGGAAAAAAAATCAAACATAGTTAAATTGAACATTAACTGCAAGGAGGCGTTGCCCACCCTGCTAAGGCTCTCCTTGCAACAGACATAACGGATAATTTCATTCTTGATAATCATTTAGTTGCTTTGTTCATTTAATGTCGATAAATAATGAAAAGTGAAGTTTCTCTTCTTTTTTTCTACCTTTTTAGACATCTTTATTTGATTTTAATCTGGGCGACTGTTTTGTAACTCAAAGGAAGAGACCACAGATGTGTTGAAAATATTCACATTTGCAAAATAGTGCCGATTCATTTTCAGTCTTTTGTTCAATCCCCTGGCACAGTCATGTTTACCATGAAATAATGGTATACTAACAACTTCTTAATAAGAGCAAAGACTAAATGTCACCAGACAGTCTCAGTTACCGATCTGCATCATTTATTCATGATTAAAACTGAATTCCTGTGAGCATGGCTAGGGGCTAGTTTCTCGCCATTTTTCTGCGTTTTTTGTGCTACACCTCAAGATTTGTAAGCAGCTATCATCTCTTTCTAAAAAGGGGTAATGCCGGTGTGATACTGTGAGTAGGCGTTGCAGACGGATCATGCGGATAGAGATATGGTGTCCTTGCTGTTCTACCCTGCTGCTCAGTGTCCTCTGTGCCTTCTGAGGACTGAGGCCAGTGTGTTTGTTTGTTGGTCATGTGCTCCAACTGGACGAAAGCCCAGTTACAGGGACAAAATGAACAAAATATAAAAGTAGGCGAGAAGCCGAGAGAGGCAGGGAGGTGTGCATGTATGAGGTGAGGTTTAATGAAGAATCATTTGCTTTTTTAATTTTTATGGGTAATTAAGGTTGATCTAAAGCTTGCTGTGATTGTTGATTTATAGCATATGGTAGGAAAAAAAGGATATAAAGTCCTTATATCGTTCTGTGGTTTCTTTTCTATTGTTGTTTTTCTGATATTTGCACTGGTGGAACAAGTAGACAGACTTTGACAGAAAAATAACAGTACAATAGTAGTCCTATATACTTCTTCTTATCTACTTGTCGTAGACCCTAGCTCCCTAGGTGCTTCAAGGGGGCTGGCCACTGCTCCCTCAGGGATGGGTCAAATGCAGAGAAATATATATCACTATCTTGTACTGTGTTTGGCTGTATGTGATCAATAAAGGATTTCTTCTTTCTTCTTCTAATTAAAGGCCAATAAATGGTGCAGCTGTATATTCAAAAAATATTAATTTACAGAATCTACAGTCATGGGTTGTAGAATAATGGACCTTGTGTCTGATTATATTATCTCATATTACATTATTAGATATTTAATACTGGTGCTTCAGTGTCTAAGCAGCAGTTTAAAGTTGGAGCTGTTGGATTTGGAGCCAGTGTTAAGGATTTCGTATACCGAATATCCACCAAAGTGAACCAGGTGTTAGCTCCAGACAGACACTGGAGCTAGTTCAGTGTTGGTTCTACAATAAACATTTTAAGAATCCATTTAGTTTTTCTACTGGCAAGAGAGGCACGTCATTACATCGGAAAAGCATTTGATCCACATTGTTGAGTAAACGAGGCAATTGGAATCACTTCCATAAGTTACAGAAGCCCTAGAATCATTTTGTAACATCCCACAAGCACTAGAGCTGCATCAACAGGGTCTGTTCGGGATTGTTTACTTTTACCTGTCACAATTGCACTGTATTCATGACGTTGATACATCCCCGAGACGGCAGTGACTTGTATATAGTTTAACAATGATAGAAATGGCGTCGATAGAATAGACTGCACTCCAAGATAAAGCACATGCAAAAGTTACGCAGGGCATTGACAGAAGACTCTGTACGTCTGTATCAGGATCTGAAGATTCGCAGATCTGACCATTTATTGTTACAGTCTAAAATATGTTGTCTGTGTTTGTGAAATAGAGCTCAAAAAGTTTTTGTTGGTTACAATAATCCCGCTCCCGGCCACTAATGTACCTGATTCTTGTTTCTAGACCAACAAGGCTTTGGTTCCACTCTGGCACCAGCCTCCCTGCGTCTAAACCAACCCTGGAACTTGCTTGGTGGCAAAGCGGGACAAAATGCTACAATATCAATTTGGGGAGTTTTGAGATGATTTCTTGAGGCTGAGAGAATAGAAAAAAAAACCTGCTTCATAAATATGTGTTGATTTCTTTGACATTTTGAGCAAGTTTGGATAATTTCACCTCATAGTTACCTAACAATAATTTAAATATTCTATCAAGTCCAAGGTGTAAATGTCTCTTTGTAGAAACTGCTAGCATTTCAGAAACATCTCAAGGGGCCCCACCATTGCTTCTTTGTAAGGTCAAAAGATAAAAATGTTTTGCATTGATGTTTTAAAGGTGAAAAGGTGAAAATTAGTTTGGACAGTACCGCTGAACGTGTGAAAAAAAGTGTGTAAATCCTATCCATTGGTAAGATATCTGACACATAAGATGTGTGATACTGCTGAATCTGTTTGTCTATTGTTGAATAATACAAGTGATTAAATAATCTGGTGAAAATAAGAGAGATAGATTACCAAATTTCTGTAAATATCCCCTCATCTGTGCTTGAGGCTAATCTCCAATTCAACTATTCGAAGAGTTGCATTTTGGATGATGAAGGATTTGAGAAGAGAGAAGGATACCTCTTTCAACTGTCAAAACATTTGATGCGGTTGTGCTCCTTAAATTAACAAGACATTGTACTGTATTTCTGAAGCTCAAAATGTTTTTAATGTAAAATATAATATAAAGTAAATACATTAGCTGTAGAATAAATATTGAGGGGGTAAAAAACCACAATATTTTCTTTTAAAATGTATGAACATATAAGTTTAATGTAGCATAATCTACTTGCAAATACATCATAGTTATGTACAGTAGATTCCGTCCAGTGTTCAAGTAAATGCATTTTCCAGCACTTAATATGTAGTCGTAGCAGATTTCCTGAAGCATACAACAAAACAGAACAAAGAAAAAACAACCCATAATTTAAATTGCCACAGAAAAGGTTTGCTGCTTAGGCTGAAACTCTAATATTCTGAGATGCTTTTGAGCCTAAAGTAGTTTTGATCTCTATTCTTGTTGCATTTTTGAATCAGTGGAAAATCGAGAAGAAAAAAGGGAAAATAGAATGAAATGCCCATAGTGGCATCTCATGTCAACACACAGCAGTATAAACGTCTGCAGGGACCCCTGCTCTGTTAATCCACCAAGATATGACCCGCTACACCCTTCTCCTTATATCAGCCCCCCAACCCTTCATACACACACAAACACACACACACACGCACGCACGCACGCACGCACACACACGCACACACACACACACACACACACACACACACACGCACTCTAGTTTCCAAGTTATTCATCTGCATCTGACTCTAGAGAGTCTCAGGTTGTGTAGCAGAGGGACTAGTATCCAGTCAGCCTTTACACAGTTTGTTATTCTTATTCATGTCAGCTTTAGTGTTCAGCACTGAGTATTCACTAATGGATCAAGATGGATTAAGCTCTGTGTGCTTCTGTCGATATTTTTGGGGGGACTTTATGGTGAAGGTCACATTAAGTCACAATTGTGTGAGTGTGAATGTCAAAGTACTTTTGGACAAACGCTCGTTCTTTTCTTTTTTTCTTTCTTGTTTTTCTGATCGACATTCTTTATGTTGTCTTTATGACCTTGCTTGTTTTGCGCATTTCATCAAATTTCAAAAGACTAATGGTTTTATCAATCATTCTTATATTCTTTATTCCACTTTTTTTTGCCACTAATCATATCTTTATCATTTGAGAGTCCATGTGGGTTGAATCCAAAGCAACTTCACTTCTGTTTTGGCTTGAAGACATTACACCTAAATCCAAGAATCTTCTTCAGTTCTAAGTGGTTGGTGGGGAGTCAGGGATATTTTAGACCTCCAGTAGGTGTTGGTACATCGAGAGTCGTTGGCAGTTGATTGTGCATAACTAATGAGGTTGGGTATGAGTCATCGGGAGTTTTAAGAGACAGAGTGGTCTTGATTGTCTGCTGGGGTTTTGTGTGAGTCATTAGCATAATGTGAGTCAGGTGTGGACGATGGCAAAACCGTCTTGGGAGAGATGTTAAAACTGCATGTATCTGGGCTGTCCTTGTACCCAGGCGGTGAGGAAAAGGACTTCTGGACAACGACAAAGGTGGGTTTGCCCCCAGACTCTTGGAAAACATCTTGTCACATGACAGTCCTTAGTCAAGATTGTTGCTATCTTATCAGTCATTTAGTATTAGCATGTTATTCATGGTGGTGCATACTGGTAATCAACAAACTTGTCTATTCTGACTTGGACTTACTGTGCAGTATATCAAAATGGTAGATCCTACAGCAGGAAGGTTTTGCATCATCTGGGTCCAAACTAGCTTGAAATTTCTGATCAATCTGCTGATATAAGTGTTGCAATATTGGTTATCTATGTGTCATAATTTAAGGAGGGGGAATCATTTTGTGGAATGAAAAATACGTTTGGGTCGGCACCTTCCATTTCAGATCACTTAAGTGATTGAATATTATAGAGAGATTCCATGTGTATTTTTCCTTAATACACATGGATTTTAAAACATACTTTTCCAGGTGTCCTTGATCAGTATAAAGCTTACGTTATTGTATGTGAAGAAGCCTATTAAGGTTATATAAAGAGCATAAAGACATCTGGCCCGCTATACAGACTCATTGGCTCTCTAGTGAATAACACAATGCCTGTCTTTGTACTGGTGGATATGGTAACAACTCTCAGTTTGATGTGTGGAAAAATGTGATAGGAAAACCCATTCACTGGCATAAAATATTCTAGTCATGGTATTCTTTATCTTTCTTTGGTATTAGCAGTTTTTTCAAGTAATAGACAGAACAAAGCCTTTTTTAATTATAATATTCATTATTTTCTTATCGTCATGGAAAGGGTGCAGGCCTGGGTGAGGTATTTAGACATAAACCTCTTAGAAGAAAGGCTCTGCCACTCCATATTTTACCCTTTTTTCAGTCTCTTTTTCTCACTCTTTGAATAGCAACCACCGTTGTAGCCCACGCATGATTAGTTCACTTCCTGTCTTCTACCAATAGAAAATAATCTAAAGGAGAGACAAGAAAATGAGCAAGTGTTTTGTGCACTTGACCATGGAATAGGATATTGATCTGATGAGCTACAGCTCTGTTCCTGCTTCCTCCGCTTCATTCCCTATTCAACTTCCTGTCACAGTGTTTGCTGGAGCGTTGTTACTGTTTGGCTGTGGAATTATACAATTAAGTATTGTTCTTATACGTATTGCACCATAGACCCCATTGAGTCCCAGATGTGACTCCATTTTACAGTGTTATGATGAATTATAGATTTTGCAGATTCCTCTTCTCCCCTCGCAGCAACTCCAACATTTAGTACAAAATGTTGAGATTCTAATAGATTGTTCATAAACAAAAATTTGGAGCACATATTTTCAAATGTAAAATTGTGGATTGATTTATGTTCATCATATCTGGACAGATATGAAGATATGAAGACCGTTGAAGAGCCCGGTAACTACTGGACCAACTCTTTGTTTAATGGTGGTATGGTGGCAGGTTTATAATTTAGAGGCCAGTAAATGAATAGGCCCCAAGGATCTGTTTAAAAATTTAGTTTACAAGAATAAACTTCAAGAACCTTTAAAAAAAAAAAAGACATGAAATGGATTTTCTAAAATCAGAGGCTTAAATGGGGGAAAAGGACTTCTGGTTTTACTTAAGAGTTTACATTTTACAATTGTGTTGCATCATATTTGACATTGCAAAACAACAACAAAATGCAATCACAAAATCATAATCTGGTACAAAGTGGTAACAATAAAAAAATAAACAACTGATGCACGGGATGAAAAAATAATGCTTTTGGTTAAGAAAGAGGAAGGAGGAAAAAAGGCTTTGCTGACCATACAAACCCTATTCCCAGCGGCTGGAATGTTTTTTTCTACTGGAGAAAACATTGTGTTTCAGAACACAAACTCCCCAATCCACTACACAAAATAATTCTCCAGTTTGCCAGTTGTAATCCAGAGCATTAGGGCACACAAAGTCTTTTTAAATCTGCTGGAAATCCACTTTTGTGAAGGTGTGAAAACTGGATTCTCCTGGACATGGATGTCCACTCAGGTTGCCCAGTTGGAGATAATTCCTCTTTCTGACGTTTCTTCCTGTAACAATCTATTTTATAACCTTTGCAAGACTCTCCTCTCTCTCTTACACATTGTCTGTCCAAATCAAAACCCTTAGATTTCAAATCTTAACCATATAAAGGACATAAATGCCAACATATTCTTGCTAAACAATCACAAATAATCATTCTGTATTATTTGTATTCCACGGATCAACTCTCAGCTTCTAAGACTTGACTTTCTAAGGTCATATCTTCCAACCCTGCATGCAAAACAAAAACAATCATTCTGCATTTCTCCAACCAGAAGTTTGTTACACCTCTTGTCATCTAAAACACATGATTATAATTTAAACAGTGACCATAAAATAGCAATAGCGTTTATTAGAAAATATATATATACATGTGTTTAAATGCTTTAGATTATTAAAGAGTTACATGATAACATTTAATAACAGTGCTTTATTTTTGGCTGGTCTTCATGAGGCCAACATAGATTCTGAACATCGTTAGCCTAAGAGATTCTCAACCTTTATTACACGATGTTAGGGAAAAAGGCTGGGAAATTTTTTAATATAAAGCTAATTTTGTATATGCCGAATTGGAATCTCTGGCACAGTGTAACCTCTAATTTGCAAGGAGAAGGGAAAACTGTGGAGTTAATAATTCTGACAAATTGTTGTTCATGTGTTGAGACAATTTTGGACAGTACTTTTTGTACAAAATATTCAAGTTAGAAACATGTGAGGCTTTAAGAGCTTAAAAAAAGAAATTATTAGTAAGTTAGATGAAGAAAATAATTGGTCATTTTGTCAGTGATAAAGTACTTAAAGTGCTGAAAGTGCAATATATCCTCTGCTCGTGAAGGTTTCCTGTGTTCCATATTCTTGAAAACACACGCAATTTGAAATAAGTTTATAATATTCGGCCTCTGGGAAAATAAAAATTGACTGTTTTGACTTCTGTGTGGGGATTTCATCGAGAAAAACAAATTTGTTGTTGCATTTGTCATTAAAATAATTGGCAGGAGACTCAGCATTTATGATGAGTTTTCACCGTTTCTTAGACGTGCAGGTGAGTTTAACAGAGCAATATAGTTATTTCTTGAAACTGTGCATTCAGGTGAAATATCCATGCTGGATCCTAGAAACATGATGCAGGATAGGAATTTTGATTTCAATGTGAGAGAAACTCTCCTATTAGATAAGCAATTATCATTTAAACCCTGTTATGTTAATTGTATTATTGTGCGGATCCTGGTTCCTTTAATTTTTTCTATTTTCCATTCAGTGTTGCTTATCCCTCCGCCATGTGAGGTGCTCTAGTATAGCTGTAAAGAAAAAAACCAATAAAAAAATATGTTGTTTCTTTATTCGATGGCTGTTTAAGCACTCAGTAATAAAATGTCCTCATGATGGGTTATGGGTTGTATCATGACAGCAGTGGTTGTATCAGGCATTATCGGACCGGATCCGAAAAAGACTGACCTTTAGGTTGTTTGTGTTTGCCTTTGCAGCAACAGTTAAAGGATCTATGAAATAAGAAAATGTTGACAAAGAACCCACGGAGATATGAGCAGAGCTAAAGCACCTTTTTAAATATATGAAAATAAAAAAATATTCTGTCAATAGCAACTAAGACAACTTTTAGAACTATACATATTGATTTAGCAAAATTATTCTCAAAGTGTTATTCCGACGGTCTTAGCGTCTTGTTAAATAAAAGACTGTATTTGGACAGAACTGCATACCGTCAAAATATCTGACATGACCGTCACTCTGTCAAACAAGCTATTCAGTCGCTTTTCCAATTGTACTACCTCCCCGACTGTATCCGATTTCCTCTCGGTGACGAAAGCTGAGGGAGAGAAATTGAAGAGGACAAAATTGTTCAAAGGCATTAAAGCTATTGTATGCTTTCAGGTGCTGTGTTCATATACAAAGGAACTGCACTTGGATCATGTAGGTGTGACCAGGAGAACAGATCATGTGCTATTCTAAAAAACTACAAAAAATGCCATTTACTGAGTTTTTTTTCACTAACTCTTCTTATTTCAAAGTAATTTAACCCATGATTAAGAAGGATCTTAATACCAATAATACTTGGCATTAAAGTTTTCCTTCCCAGAGTTACATGAGAATCATTAGGCCTGCTAATGTGTTTTTAAGCTAGGGGACAAACTCAAGTTCATATTTTCTATAATATCAGCAGCTTTAAAGATAAGACAACTTAAGAATGAAATGTCAAATAAACATTGTAACAGATTTATTCATTCATCTAAACTTAAGGCAACTGCTGCGTTACTCGCATAGATATATTCCCTTTTATGTTTTCTGTCTTTGTGAATGGTTATTCTAATAAATATGTAGCGTTCAGCTCTTTGGTTTGACAGCAACCTGTATGGTGTCTCCACTCTCCTCACGAAAACACCAATTCTGCCTCTCCTGTTATTTAAACGATGGACTGCTGAAATACTGTAACCAATAAGATGGCTACTGTCAGGTTCGCTCAATGTTTAAAGAAAAAAAAAAATGTTGAATGGATGCATCCCTTTACACAGATCCATTAAAATTTCCTTGCTACATACCCATCCCTCCCACCGCGATAATCAAAAGTTACAAAATAGTTTTTGTTTGCTTCTAACCGGCTAATGAAACATCACCTCCTTGACAGAAAAAACACTGTAAACCCAAGTACAGTTACAGCAACTCCAAACAATTACTAATAAAAAAATCATGGCAATTGTTTCCACAATTTTTTGGAGTTCCTAAACTAAAAAGTCTAAGAATATCAGAGCTTTTATATTCCCGGTTAGTTGAACTTTTTTAATTAAACATTTCATAAAGTGGTAAATTGCAAACAATTCAATTACATTTTATGAGTTTTATGAGTTACATTTTATGAGAAGCTACAGGTACTCAACATTTTTAAGTTAATAGAAATTCTGAACAAATCTAAACAGCTTATTTCATTTAATGAATATAAGCGTGCTATTTTTAATCTCTAAAAATTGTAGTTTTAATTAATATGGAATTTCTAGTTTTAATTATCAGTGACATTGTAATTTGTTAACAAGATCATATTACTTGATTACTGAGTAAACATAAGGGAAAGTAAGTCGTTACTGTCACTCAACATTTTTATGTTCAATTAGAGAAGAATAGAATAGAAATTGAATGATGAATGATTTATGACAATAAATGATTGTGATAATGAGTCTATTAGAATTTGTTTCGGGAATATCCCCCCTTTGGATTCTGGATAATGGTGGTGGTGGTGACTGATGACGCTGATGGATCTGCTTGGATTAGCGGTGGGGAGTTGGAAGCTGTGTGAATCCGCAGCATAAGAGAACTAGATAAATGGATGGAGAGATTATTAAACGACAGCAACTGATAGTGATAGTAAGCATGCGAGTGATTGGATGATGAGGCTACCTAAATGGGTGCAGCTGATGCCAATTGAAGGCCCCGATTGTGAAGTGGGTAATTGAGACTGAGCAAGAAAAAGTGATGATTTAAGAGTGTTGAGGGGAGAAGAGAGGACCAAGAGCGTGAGAAGATCTACTTATAGTAAAAATTCCTAATAAGTGTTACATTTTCACTAAGTAATTTGAGTACTTGATTTTACAGTATGGTAATGGTTGAGGACAGCTGATGGGATTTAGGTATTTAATAGGAACTATATTTACAAAATGATAATAAACCATTAAATTACAGTACAGGCTGAAATGATCAATCTCAGTGAAAGAACAACATTAGGTGTCAATTGAAACAAAACTGTAACCCTTGAATTATGAAAAATTAGGAAAACACACAACACTTCTTTTCATCTTTATAAAAAAGTTTTATTAAACTCAAACCAAATAATGTAAGGAAATGTCAAGTATGCAATAGTTGAAATGATTCTTTGTCACAAAATTTCCTTATTCAGAGTCCGGATGAAAACATACAAGGTCCAGTAATAGACCCAATTAGATAAATACTCCAAATATCATCAGCCTTTCAGATTGTGCCAAATGTGTGAGATAGTATGTGTTTAGATGAGTGTTCGGGAGCAGTAGGCATGTCCTCCAGGATGATATCAGTTCAGCACAAGTGTGCGAGTGTTTGAAGGGGTTAACGTTAGTCAGGGGGAATATCCTTCATTACAGAGAGTTAATTGGTGAAAGAAGTTTGAAGGGGAGACCTTCAATGTCCTTGGAGAGGAGTTGAGAAAGTGAGGAAAGCCGTGTGAAGGAGGCTGAAGTGAGTGAATTGAGCCTGGAGAACATTAGATACTTCTGGGACTCGCTTTTGTTGGTCCATGAAGGATGAGGAAAACCTCTACTGTTTTTAGCGTGTCAGTGGTTGAACAAGTTCATCCTGAAGCTGCTCCAGGGATCAGCTGATTCTTCAGTAAGTCTGTTTGGTCCAGGAAAACTAATTTAATTCCGTTGATTCTCCGACAACTTATTGCATTTACGATGAGATACTGCTCTTCTCTTTACAAGCGAAATACCCAGAGATTGAATTATTTCAAGCTATCTGCACTCCAGGTTGATCTCACTCCTCTGTCTGTTCTCTTCCATGCTGTGGTCGTTTTACTTCATCCTCTCTCCTGTTCACAGTTATGTCTGATTTATTATCTCCCTTCCCCTACTTTCCTCTCTAGTTCAGCTGTGAAGCGCTGCTCTGCTACACTGTAGAAAGTTCTACAGTGGTAAGTGGTTAGCTATTCAGATAAGTGGAGCCACTTATCTGAATAGCTTAGCGGTACCACTTATCTGGATGTCGGTGGTCCGATCCCTGGCCACTGCAGTCCACACGTCGAAGTGTCCTTGATCAAGATGCTTAACCACAAGTTGCTCCCGATGGCTGTTCCATTGGTGTGTGAATGATGGCGTGACTGGTTACCGTTCCAGAAAAGCAGGTGGCGCCTTGCATGGCAGCCTCTTTGAGTATAGCAGACTATAAAAAGCGCTATGTAAGTACAGTTCATTATCCATATTTTTTTTATTCTACATATATTTAAGAAAATGGGGAAAATGTGAGAGAGCAAGAAACATCAACAGATTGCCCAACAGTGTGAAACGTTGTATTAGCTAGATTGCTACAGAAGCAACACATTAGCCTCAAACAGCTAGCAGAGATTGTTCTTGCTCTTCAGTGTTTACATGTTAAGTCTATGTTCGCATTCATGCGGCTTCTTCATGCTTTTCAAAGGGAAGAAATCGGGACAAACCTTCAGAATTCAGTCCTCCAAATATGTGGGTAGCTTTGAAGTTGATTTGCCCAGCAGCTGAAGGAAACACCTTTATAGATAAAGAACAGAAGCCCTGTTCTGCTTGAGTGTGAGCGGGGATCAGTTGAAGGATGTTTATTCCAGCAATGCCCAGCAATTTGCCCATCTCTAAGGAAGCGAGCATTCAACCCTGACTGCTTTTTGTAATAGGGCAGGGTAACTCTGTCTGGCCTTGTGTTCCCCACTGCATTTTGTTTTTTGTTTTTTTATGTCCTCATTTCCTGTTTCTTTCTCTCTGTACATTTCTGTACAGTGTCTCTGTTCTCTGTCTCTCCTAACCTCATCTCTCTCTTCACTCTCCACCACCTGACTTCTCCTAGAGAGAGTCTGGTGGCCATTGATGACTCAGGTGAATTTGTGTGTGTGTGTGTGTGTGTGTGAGTGTGTGTGTGTGTGTGTGTGTGTGTGCGTGTGTGTGTGTGTGTGTGTGCGTGCGTATGTATGTTGGTGTGTGTTGGTTTTTGTGTTTGTTGGTGTGGATGTGCACGTTGGAGGGAAGGCAATTCAGGGACTCATAGCCATTCTCCCTCGTACTCCAACATGATGGATTACTAAGCTGGAGCGAGACCTCACAGCATGTGAAAAATATCTCTTTTAAACAAATTCTATGGTTCTTAGTCTCCATATGTCTCTGTATGTATGAACCTGTAAATGAAATGTTTTTCTCTGCAGAAATAATAGTTCTTACAGAAATACGTCTGTCTTCAAGTAAAGTGTCATTTCAGCAGAATTTCAAATGGTTGTCAAACAAATACAATGGATTTCATAATGGACCAATTTTGATTTAAATACTTGGGTCAGCACAAAAAAGCAGTGTATTTGTAAGTATGTTACTGTTTGATGCAGTTAAATCAGTTCCTTTCTAACAACATTCGGTGTTTTTGTCTAATAAGGAATAAGGAATACTGCAAAGGCTAATGTAGTGTGACTGGATGTAGACTGTATTTCAGACAGTATTCTCCTCTTTCAGTTAACTGTTTGCCAATTTTTAAAAAATCTTATACTCTCTGGAAAACAGCTACAACCTATTTCTTAGAAAGAGAACTTAACCTGACCCTAATCTTGTTGCTATAAAACTCAAAGAATGGAACAGATGCAACCTCTTTTGGCAGCAAAACCAATGCTGGCCTTCCCATATGCTAATCAAATACCACCCAGCACCAATTTTCTGTGCTAACAAAGTTGATGAATGAGTCCAGCCAGACATTTCTCCAGCTCTGAAGCAGTGCTGATTATGAAACTATTGTCAAGGTGTCAAAAAATATCATACTATGGTCTGGACGAATACTCTGCCTACACCTTCGTTCTAGTTCTTCAACAGTCTGTTCATTGTTCTAAATAGGCTGTGGAGACCTCAACGCATACTCATATATAACTCATTAGATAAAAAGAGTTGCCAGTGATCTGCTGCTTGCCAAATAGTGAACCTGTATTGACTGTTAAAACATGTATTATAATTATTATAAGCATCACCTTATCTATTACAAGCAATTATAAGTTGCTTGTAATAGATAAAGATTGAAAGTGTTTACAACCTAATTGATAACCTAATTACAAACAACTCATTAAACTGAAATCCTTCATAAAAGTAGTGTTATTGTGGAGTGCTACTGTGAAGATGTATACATGTTACACATAATTTTAGCAGTTGTATAAAGATAAGTATTGCAAATTCCTACTCATATAATGTCCCTTGATATTGTCACACATATGCACACTCACTTCTAAAAATATAGACAACTTTGATTGCTCAACCTACCTTGTTAACCATATCAGAACTATTTTGTGCATGGAATTTTTTAAGCATAAATCCTTATTTGCTAGAATGAAAATTGAAATAATATCCATTTAATATTTCATATAAGGCTTTTGGTTCACAGGAGGAAAATCCATACAGAAAAGACCTGACATGAGCAAGTCAATTTTAGATAAAGATATCCTCATGGTGCCTTACACCACTCCCTCTTCCATGAGATGTATTGATGCTTTGCACTGTACAATCCTGTGTAAGATCTTAATTTGTTGTAACTGTGCGCTGGGGAGAGGGGGTCACAGGCTGTGTTAACCTGCTCCCTGGGATATTGCATTTTCCCTCCACCATAAGTCTCTTTTGTTTATTTTCCCCCCATCATATGTATGACCTTTAAAGCTTTACAGAATGGAGAGCAGCTCCTGTTGGGGTTTAATTAGAAACTGACCCGGGGTCATATCATATCACCTTGGGCCCTTGTGTATTATTCAAGGATGGAGAGCAATGACTCCCTGTCGCTGGGCTACTGTGTGAAAATAGATGATGAAGCAGCACAACAGAGAGGGAAAGGACAGTAACATGTGATTCATTCAATGTTTTAGACTCAGGCCAAGATAATTCAAATAGTTATATTTTATACTTTAAACCTATGACCAATGTTGAAACAAAGACATTCTCAGCATGTTACTAAAAAGAGGCTTCCACTACAAAGACTAAATAATTCACTCTAATCCCCTTATGATGAAACCAGTTCTGATCCTCTAAATCCAAAACAAAGACATGAAATTAAATCTTTTATAATTCACTGCAGCAAACTTTCGGTAAATGAAAGCCGGTTTTAACTTACGTCTGATTACATTTCTTCCGGAGATTTGTTTTCATCATATTCCATAGCTAATTGAACTGTTAATTAGAAGCTTCAAGTGCAACTTGTCTACAAAAAAGTTCATGACAAAGAATACTGTAATACATTCTTTGCCAATACCCTAACCTTTGATTTGTGGCAAAGTACCGAGGGGGGTCAATTCTGTTACCTGCTACAATAAAGTTTTTTTTATTATTCTGCTCCTATTCTCCATATAGGCTCATAGATTATATAGATACAATGGATATCTGGTTGAAACATATCTATCTTTTCCCATCCTGCTTTGGATGAACGGAATCCAACTTCTCCAATAGCCTATGTGTCCCTTTAATATTGTCAGAACAGTAAGTTATCATTAGTCCAGACATTTCAATCAGGAGAGACAAATTGATGGAGGAAAGATGATTTTTGGATACAACTGATGATACGCCCTAATTAGTCTGTCCGAATTTCTATGTTCTCTAGACTTTTCAGGGAGGTTATGATCAATGGAAATCTGCCCTAGGGAGCAGCAACGTATATCTGCCGTGCAGACTGGGTACAGGTGGTGGTGGCTGATGAATCTGCTGAGACTCATGCATGATGAGGTTAATGAAGCTGCAAAGTTTTTGGTAGTGAAGAGTCGGAGAGCACACGTTACAGGAGCATGAAAGAATGAGATGAACAGAGGGAATTTATAGATGATAAGGTAACACTGAAGGTGTGTCACCACACGTTATGATAGACGTGACCAGCTGGTTAGAACAGAGAATCTCTCATCAACAGCCTTTGACCGTGACAGCAGATGAGGTAGCACATTAACTAATTCATGTCAGATTCTGGTCTCATGATCAGAATATTCACTAAACTCAGGCCTTACCACTTCTTGTGAAATCACAATTTTGTTTAAAAAACAATTATAATAAGAATAAAAAGGGTTGATTAGCTTGGCTACACATGTATTTTTGAAATGGAATGTTTTGGCTATTACCAACACAAAAGAGCATGTAATCCTCAGAATGAGGACATAACAGTGGTCTTCGGCGTTGGCCTGGATAACAAATAGAGCTGCAGCTAACGACTATTTGAATATAGCTTTGGGGTTGTTTCAGGCATAAGCAAACTAAGAAATAAAAAACAATAAAGATGAATTATTCGTTCCAAAATGTCTTTTAATAATTTTACAGCTTTCATAACAGACTGTTAAACCAAACAAGTTGCTATACCAACAGCGTATTTGTGGGACTGGGATTTAGTCCTTTCATGTTGCATCCCATCACTGCTGATACGAAAGGAAAATAAAATGTACAAATAAATAATATTAAAAAAATATATATATAAAAAGAAACATCATTTTCTCTGGAATAAAATCAAACAAGAAAACGGTCAGTGCTTTGATCATTCTGTATCATCAACTACATTGGGATGAATCTTTTGCAAGTTGGATGCAGCCCACATAGGACACGCACACACGCAGAGACGTGTGGACTCGGCAGGCAGCAACACACTTTCAGCAGTAATGTGAAATGTCTCCATGAACAATGCAACGTGTATGATTTTAATGTAAGGGCACATTTTAAATACGAGTATCATCGTGTTTTAATACTAGTTATTTGGTACTCTCCAGGTCATTAACATTCACTACATTTCAAAAGTCACAGAAGCTTTAAGTACAGCACAGAGTACTAGATTACATTCTCTTTAACATAGAACTAGCTAGCTAACTATCTTACAAAGACAAGTCCTCATCGTCTATAGAACCAATGGTGTTCCGCTTCAAATGCTCCAGCATTACTGACGTGCTCCACGTCAGGACAGGTCACCTTTGTAAATCTTGCAGGTCACAACATTTTTGGCTGTGTTGAGGGAGAAATGTTCCCACACCTTGGATGTGTTCTGTTGTTCTGTTGTTTGCCATGACGCTACTGTTTACTTCCTTCTTATTACGCGGTGTCGGAGGCAGTGTCCGATGACGGACCGACAGATTGACTATTAAATTCATCGACAACTAATTTCTTAATCGATTATTCTCGATTACGTAAATTATTCGTTGCAGCCCTAATAACAAAGCTGTCTGGAGAAATAATGCACTGGATGGAAGAAGAAGCCTTTATTGTCACACACAATCAAAGTCAGTACAACATGGTAAAATGTGTTCTCTGCATTGACCCATCCTTGTGCCTGAACACTGGGGCTGCCCAGTAGAGTCTCCAAATTGGGGTTAGAATCTTGCTCAAGGATGGACAGGTACACTGCGGGGGCTGGGCATCAACCCACCGACTTTCTTATAAGCGGATAACGGTTATTCTTCCTTAGAGCCACTGACATTCGCGTACTCTTAACTGTGGTGGATTGCAAGTCAGGTTCCGGGGAATGATAACATTAGCAGCTTTAGTTGGAGAATATAAAGTACTTGTGATTCCACCAGAAGGTCGCTCTTACTAAAACAATATACCCTCTTCCAACGCCATTTAGACAGCACCACTCTTACTACAGCTCCATGAACCCATTACCCACAAGGTGAAGTCATGTTTTCTGTCCGAGTCATTTGCTTTGAAGTGTATTTTAGCTTTCTGTCTGTTTTTGTTTGGCATTTCTTTAATAGTGAATGGCTGATCATCTCCTCTTGAACATATTGAGATCAGTACAGGCAGATGGTTGCTGACATCTTTCCCATGACATCCTGATGGCACTCCAAGACTGTAGCCCCTCTGGGACCAGTGCTCTAATTTTCTACACAGAGATGAATAACATGAACTTCCACAACAACCACTTAACAGGTGCAGAACCAGCTGAAACACGTAAAGGTGACTGACCTTAATGATATGCTTCTGAATTATTAATTGAATCACATTTGGTACATTTGCATATCAAACTGCAGTGGGATGTTTAGCAACTGTTGGAGAAACAGGAAGCAGGGTTCATATGAAATCAGTCTCTGTTTTTGTGTATTGATTAATTTGAAAATCTTATTTTCAAGCTGGTTTTCTCTGTTCCTTTTCATTTTCTACTTCCCTGTTGGATACTCACAACAAAATATTAAAGTTCCATTAGTCGTACATGTGAAAACCTTCTGCATCTTCCTCATCAGTGTACACGACAGGAAACTCTGACTTAATTTTCCACTATCGACTGGAAATCAAAATATTTATATTAAATCAACTAGTTGACAAATTTCTGTTAGTATAACACAGCGTTGTGGCTATCTTCTTTTTGACTGGGTGTGCGGAAAAATAATGGTGGGTTCAAATAATAGAAAATTTATATTTTGTAATGAAAGTTTAAACCAATAAAAATGTGACGAAAAACGAAAAATCTTAAATTATTTCTCAATACTTTACTTTCTACCTACAACAAAATTGGCATGTAAATTTCAGGAAATTGATCTTTTAGGTGTGTATAAATAGTGGTCTCCTTGACTAGAGCATGTACATATATAGCTTCACCAATTCACACAAAATGAACCATAGTAAGTTGCTTTCATGTTGCTATCCACACTCACATTCAGATCCTGAGTGTTTCATGTGTAAAAGGCACCATTTCATCCTCAGTTTGTTTGTGCAGCATTTCCAATTTGTAAAAAAGCTCTTCAAACATAATATTAATCTCCTCCTTACACAAGCATCAGAATGACTGTAGAGATAAAATCATATCATACATGGGATAGGCAGTATCCTAATGAGTGTTGTTACACTCACAGTTATTTTTCTGAAAAATTCATTCTAAACTTTTAAAGCACATTAACTTATTAAGTTCTGCCTTCGTCTCGATGAAAGAAATCCACAACATGTATTCCCAAATTGTCTACCAATTTGTTTGTTTTGAGTAAGGCCACTGGTTCAGAAGCATATCTGACAAAAATTTAAATAAAAGACACAAAAAAATTGAATATATGTAAATTTAAAGGGTTTTGGAGTCTTGCGCAGATACATATATGATTTTTCAATTGCTCTTCATTCATTCCTTCATTAATTGTCTCGTTCCCTACTAAGGATTTCTGCCTGGTCTTAAAATGCTAAATTTTAATAATCTAGATTTTAGTTTTTCAGATTTTTAAATATTTTAAGATATTAAGTATTAGATCTTAAACACGGTTGGATATGTTTTCAATATGATAACTTTCATTTAAGTACAACCATGCTAATTTTTATCCATTACACCTTTTGTGCCACTGCGGACATGATTTGTGGCTTGAATTTCATTTAAAATTGCCTTAAAAATGTCTTATATTAAATTCATTGAAACCTGCAGAAAACCTGCCGCTGCCTTTTTTAAATTTTTATTTTTCTTCTACACATTTTCTACCCCCATTTTTCTGTTCCACCCTGCATGAATAATACTTTCTTCCACCACAAACTCGGTGTTAAACAGTTAAAGTTAAAGGCTGACAGCTGGACTACAAACTCCAGTGGAGGCATTTCAATGAACAGTCCTCCGGGAGAACTTTATATGCAAAATGTGATTGACAGCAGAACAATTTACATCATTGTATGCAGAGTTACAATTGTAATAGTAAACATTACAGTAAACTAGGTTTTGTATTTGCCACTTCCCTTCCTTTCAGATAAGAGGGGAAGTGAAATGGCAGCACATCACTCCAAGACAGAGGCGATGTGCTTGCCTGTCAAGCAATGAAATGTGTCTAGCCTTGCATCTGTGTGGTATGTCTCAGATGTATAAAGTGGTCTAAGGTTCAGCAGACAGAGTTGAGATTAAACACTCCAGTAGGTTCATTATCTATCCATGAAGAAAGTTGAAGCTCAGACTCCAAGTGAGGCTGCTGTCAACATGCCGGAAGCCTCATTCCATCACTGGCAGGGGGTGGACTCAAAGACTGAACACCTGCACACAGCGTCACTCATTCTGAGACAAGAGCCCCACAATAATTACTTTTTGTTGAGATGGTCACAAAGAAAATCTGATTGGGGATTCAAGTGTATTTGTTCCTTGTACGTAGTTGTTTTTCTTCTCTCTCCATACATCACAATGGCAGAACCAGGCCACTTTAAGTAGCATTCTCTTCATATATTTTCATCTTTAAGAAAAGGAAAATAGATAAATATCACGCTGCTGCTTTTAATATGAACATGTCTTGTAGTTTATAGTTATTTTTGTTAGGAAAAAGCTTAATAGTGATTTTTTTTTTTTTCATTTAGAGTTTTTCTTAATCAAGTCATCTTTCATTTAGTCTTGGCGTAAGCCGTGAGAGTTTTAACATTTTACTTTGCATTGCACGGCTCCAATGTGTGTCTTTTTAGCAGCATTTTAGAAATAAATTATCAATCAGTCATTCTAGAGATTGTAATCAAGCCAAGTTTAGCGCTTGATCAAATGTAACTGATAAGCATTTTTATTCCTTTGAAATTATATTCCACTGAGCAGCATCAGTGAAAAATATGGGGACGTAAAAAGCATGGTATAAAGATTACAGCACTGACCTGAATCGTAAATCATCACATTTAGATATATTTTCTCTTCCTCAATCTCATCGGTCGCTATTATAGGCAACTCTGACAGCTCCTGCACTATATGCACATACATTAAAGACATGATTCCTCATTATAATCAGTTACCTGAGGATGCCGAAGTAACAGTATTCTTTTATCAACAACACCCAATCAAAAGGCAAGTTTTGTTGTTTATATATCAAAATCACTAATTTGATTTCCATTTACAGATTCTTCACAAGTTGACACACTGTCTCCTTCCACACCAGAGACCATTAGTCCTGGTTGTCGGTTTTTATAGAGCCTATGCATGTAATCCATCACCGTCACTTGTAACAAGTCCTCAGAGGAGAAATCTCTTCCGGGAGGATGGTCAATGATTGCATTTAACAGCTCATGTTGAAACGGACATCACTAAGTAGTTCACATTTTAGAATTGAAGTTAGGTTTACAAATGTGCAGTTGACTCGCGTTTTATAGAAAGCTGTGTTGATTCCAAAAATTGATTCACAACAGTTATAACATAGTTACATCTACGGAGATTTGCGCACACCACATTTGAAGTATGTGTCTACATTCTCTTGCAAATGCAGCTTTCACGAACAGCTGTTTTTCTGCGGGATATAATGTATGAGAAATACAGATCAATAACAAAGTTTAACCCTTGATAGTTTTAGACGATGGGTTGTGTACCATCCTTTTTGCTCCTGAAATTATATGTACTATACATGTTGCGTAAGAGGTTCATTGACATTACAATGTTTTTTTTTATGAGTTGATTTATTTATTATTGCCACTTGTGGTTTTAAAAGTTGTTTATACAGTGATAAATATAGACTTATATATATATATAATATACATATAACTTTAAAAGCAACAACTGACACAGCTCAATTGCCTTGTGGTATAAAACGCTCCCCTTTGTAATGCCACAAAGTGGCATGGCTCAAGGTCCTGGTCAGAATAAGTCTGTGGTAAAGGGTCCCCAGGCTAGACCCACCCATGGTACGCAAACTACCCCAGAGTGTGAGCAAGTGAAACACAACTAAGAACACATAGGCTCGGGCTTCACCTGGATTAACAAGGTCTGAGTCAGATGTTGAGAGATCAGGCTGTACTGTCCTTATGAGAATGAGTCACAGTGAAGTGATTAACAGCCATATTCATATATAGTATATGAGCAGAACTCAGGAAACGGTTAACATCATAAAGACAGACATCCGAGTATGAGTCTCAGACATGAATTGATGGAGAGCACCAGGACCTGACATGATCCACACCTATGGGCTGAAGAAGCTAACAGCCCTCCTGGCAGCACAAATGACTGAGCTGTTAACAACAGGCTCTCAGCCAGAAAAAATAACTCAGGGCAGAACAATCCTGATAATGAAGGATCAGCTCAGGAAATTTAAGTAGATTGATAGTGTTGATTTGCCATCAGTGCATCTTTTAGACCTCAGCAGTATCTTTCAACTATCAAAACCTGTTGTAGGACCTTCACATGTGAATTTCATGGCATGTAAAATCCATAATCTGATCTCTCTCTCTCTCTCTCTCTCTCTCTCTCTCTATCTCTCTCTCTTTCTCTTTCTCCTACTCTCATCCCATCATTGCTCGTTTGATCATTCGCAAATCATAAAAGTTGATTTCCATCATCTACATCATGAAATCCCTGCTGATTTGCCGAGTTGACGTGCTGAGTTGATTATATACCGTGGAAAAGGAATATGTGGAAAAAGTGGAAAATCAGTTTCAGTAATGTTGAATTTGAAGTGTTTTGGGCGGTTTCATGTCAATATACTCAGTAACTATATGAGGGACATTAAAAGGAAGCAGAATGCAAATACATTTATTCATACATGTGTAAAGTCAGTGATTGCAAAACACTTTGATTACATATTGCCAGTTTGCTATAGCTTTAAACATGGGGCAGAAAATATTCTTTCTGAATAGAAATGTCTCCTATCAATCTAGAAAGAGCAACGATTGGCCTTTTCATATTGAGAGCACGCTTCCAGACCACCATGTAACTATGTTCTCCCGGTTGACCCCCATGTAATCATTTAGCAACCTTGTTTTATGGATGTTCATCCTGTCTTCAACCTAAAGGGTAAGAACCTCCTTTATTTTGTGTTACTGCTATTGCTTTTTTATAATTCTTCCAGCTGTTGATCAGACAAATAAAAACATCATCAAGAATGTTGTACTTGCCATCTTTTGCCACCTTTTTAGGGTGTGCTGAGTATGGCGTTAAACTTGCAAAAACAATTTATTTAAACAAATCTATTGTGAGAGGTAACATTATCAGCACTGATTTACTTCCTTCAGTTTATGAATGGGGTCTTGTTTGCAGTGTCAGTTTGGTAGTTGTTTCCCAAATCCTAGACGTCACAAATGTAGTGCAGCAGGACTGTAAAATCCAGCTTTGCTAAAGTTTTAAAGGTGGTTCAGAATAAAAGTTTTGGGCCTATTTTATAAGATTCATGAAGAATTCCAGATAACAACAAAATTTGTTTGGGAGTTGATTCCTTAGCTGCTTTATAAAAGTCCACATGAAGATGTTTTTTTGAATCCATGTATGCACCAATGACTAATCATGTTTCCCTGATGTTTTTTAATCAGAGATTATAAAATTATTTGAAGTTCATCTAAAGACATCTTTCTTATAATAAGCAGAATATTTACTCTCCCCAAAAGTCTATCATTCAGTAATTTTTCAATATGACAGATCCGATATCATCAGTTTTCTTGTGTCTTTATTATTACAGATATGATATATTTGTGGTGTACACTACTTGTACATAAGTGTATATGATATAGTGCCTTATATCTTTTGTAGTGCCTTACATTGAGAAGAGACTAAGAAAAAACTCCCACGTTATTTGGAAAGCAGCTTAGGCAGTAGTCTGTTAAAGCTTATAGCCTATTAATGTCAGAATATCCTTCACAGCATTATTTATAAGAAAATAATACTGAAGCATTTCAAGTTTAATTGCAAAGCTTTATAACTGGCCCAACTTCTTGGTTATTTTTCTGTTTTCCTGATTTTGTTGTTGTTGTTGTGGTTTATTGTTTTTTGTTTCCGTTTCTCTCTGGCGTCAATGGACCTTATCCTTTTTTCATTACATCATTACTTCAGTACACACACACATCCAAGCAGGAAGAAGCAGTATTCTTACTCTACAGTAAGAGTAAAGGCCACAGTGCTGGCTTACGTGCCCCATCGGGCACGATCATTGCAGCGTTCAGTCTTAAAACTCCTTATCTCCACTCTGTCTCCTGTATCAGCTCTGTGCTCAATCATGGCAAGGGCACAACATGGACACGCTTCTGAATTAGATTATAGAGGAACACGCTTCCATACAGTTAATACCTACAAATATATTATTCCTCTCCTCTGACTGCTCTGTTTCCATCACATTTCCCCGCAAATCCAAATAAAACCCATCTTTGTTTATTGTGTAGAATACAGAAATTCATTAATTATTTTGCTTTGGATAGAGAAGCAAATTAATGAATGAAATAATTAATAAAGCACCTTGTCTTGTTAAAAAACATGTGAATTTGGCCATATCTACTGTTTTGGAATTGTTTTCAGTAAATCTAGACACAGCTCAGTTGAGAATATGAACCATCAAGATAACCAAATTTGATCTGAACACGAAACTGGTATTGAAAAATTGTTTTTTGGGGTATTGAACAAAATGCCATCTTAAATGAAATAGCCTTAGTACTGTCTCATGTCGATGCTAGAACAGCTAAAAAAAATCAAGAGATTCACTCACACAAACAGTACCCAGATCTACAAGCCTTGAGGTACTGTATGTGAATGTGTGAAAAATAAAATGAAAGATGGGAACAAAGACTGCTGAGAAGAACTTGCTTGCTCTCTCAGGACAAAGAGTCACAGCCAAATCCTGAACCACTTTGACCAAATAATGTGGCCTTATCATCCGGCATGCATGCTCATATAAAACATATTCAGCTAAGCGGTGTCCTCCAGCTAGGGCCACAGATCAGGGCCAACGTTAATGGCACTCTCGGTCTTCTGTAGACATCAAGTTAACATATGGTCTGTAAATTCTCTAGGAGGAGATTACACTGAAAGCTGTAGAATGCTGTATCATATTTAAAATGATACAGCACTTTATATATCTCATTCCTAGTGAGTCCGTGTTGTCAACCCTAGCTGTAAAAGGCTATGAGCAGCTTTAACATCCTCATGGATCAAGCTTCCTATCTCTATATATCCTGCACCAGAGTGTGATTAATGTTGTTTAGCCCATGAGAAGCATTTCAGCAGATGGAATAGAATTTGAGACATTTTTTGAAACAAATACATGCTGATAATTTAAGTAAAGATAAAGTATAGAATGAAAAAAAAGGAAAGAGACGGACAAAGAAACTGTTTATTGCTATCGTGACTTTATCACCAAATTACTTTAATTAGAGCTGATAAGATAAGATAAACCTTTATTAGTCCCACAACGGGGAAATTGATTGGTATTCCTTCCACAGAACTCTGCAACCATGTAACCAAAAAACCTTGACAACTCCCAGTCCCTCCATGCTTCCCTCCTTTCACACCGACATACTAATTATAAATTCTCCTTGGACAGCTATTGGATTTGATTGGAGCCTCATGCTTGTCCTTACACCCTTCCTCAGGCAAGCGCAGCCGACGTTAGTTTATTTCAATTGTCTCCAAGTGCTGCAACTTGCCGTAACCTCAAGTTAAAAAGAAAATGGAAAATGGAAAAGGAAAAATGGAAAATGGAAAATGGAAAATGGAAAATGGAAAACGGAAAGTTGGAAATATAGAACGAAAAAAAAGATAAATTCAGATAGAATGCCGATGATGGGATGGGAAGTATAAAAATGTAGAGAAATTGATAGTACATGTGTCCTAATCCTCATCTTTATGAGGTGACATGATTTTCATTCACCTTCTGTCTGCATTGTAAATTTCTTCTGTTTCTGTTTATATGGCAGAAGTTCTTCAGCAGTGCTTCTCATTAAACCAAGTAACAGAACAAAGTACATTTTCATGAGACGGGACCCCAACTGATGATGACTGTCTCTATACAAAACATAAAAGCAACCTTCTGTGAAATAGCGAATCGAAATCTGATTCATAAAATTGCAGTTGATGAACTGGCGACTTGTCCAGGTTTTTATCCCGCCCCTCGCCTAATGTCAGCTGGGAAAGGCTCCAGCCCCCGCAACCCTGAACAGGATAAGCAGTTACAGATTGATAAATTAATGAATTAAATAATTAAGTAATGTTTTGTTAGTAATGTATTGTTAGTGTAAACCATTTTTTTTAAACCAATCAAAACAAAAAGTGTACCATGGAATGGATTTATCTCTGGCTGTATTCTGTCTGTACAAGCTCATGGTTTAGATATAAATGCAAGATGGTACAAGTTGACCATAGTAGTAGGTCCAATGATAATTTCAACACTTGAACTCTAAAAAAGTGTTTAAACCTTGGACACAGGAAGGTAAAATAATAAGTAATTAAGTATACATACACTATACAAGTATTGAAATTTAAGGTTAGCTCAAAAAGCAAGGATAAACCAAAGCATTGAACAAATTAAAAGTAATTGTAAAAGTTTGAAGATATCTTCTAAAAGCTAAATTCCACAAATTTTATAAAGCAATAAGAAAAAAACAGTAATCGAGGGATGAGTCATATAAGGGGTAGTAATATTACTGTGGTTAATTTAGAATCGTATGTTAGCATTTCGGTTAAATTTATGAAAAAATATGACCGCGTAACTACCTAAACATTCTGTAACATAAGATACAGAAATGCCCCGTGATAAATGAGCCTAGGTTACAGCTGGAGGTTACCTTAAAGTATCGGGCGTATGTTTTCAGTCTCTCGAGGGTTCCATCAGATTTTATGGTTTTAATGCTTTTTATTTTTCCCATAACATTCTTCAGATGGGGGGCACAGCAGCATGGCTGCCAGTGAGCATGATCACTATCTAAAAGACACCGTAACCATCACAAAATCACGTTTTGTCTAAGCAGTTGATCCAGATTTTTCCGTCGGAATGATCTCAATGGGAATGAAGAGAAGTCTACATGTAATATCAGCTAGTGTGTTGGATTCATCCACATGGCTTTGAAGATAATCTCCCTGACTTAATCCCATAACACCCTAACTCATAAATTTGCGCTCTACTCAGTGGACATGTCAGGAAAACTATGTTGTCAATATTACCATGTAATATTTCTGTTTTAAGTCACTGCACTAAATGAGAAAGTTTTCCTCCAGCAAAATGGAGCTTCGGCTCACACACAAACAAACTCTTAACATCCGCAGCAGCCAGGCAATATCTCAAAGTCATAGGGAAATTGAAGAAAGCTGTGTCCTTAACGAGGTGTGGGCTCATATTTGGACAGTGTCGACTGTATCGAACTGCTGTTCTGAGAGACATGAAGTGTGTCACATGGCCTTTTGGTGATTGTGCCTGTGCAAAACATGAGTGTTACCTGAGTTTAGAGGAGAAGATAAGTGTGGGATTTCAGAATGATGGAGGTTATGTATTTTTGCAATTTTTTTCAAAGTAACATACCACACGATGAAAAAGAACTTTTTGTGAATGGAACACTGACATATTTGCAGGCTTTCATTGTAATGAATGCATTTTTCCTCCATCTACTTTCTGAAGGATGTGAACTAATGGCTTTGCTATGCAATGTGGAAATTTGGGTAGATGGCCAGTGAGGCTCTAGAAGAGTAATTACTTTATTAACTATATTGAAAAAGGCAAGAATGACTACCTGCATTAGTTTGATATCTGAAGCATGACCAAAGCATGATATCCTTGTACTTCTCTTTATTCTTTGTGTTATTTAAAGGGTCCCAGATGGTGACTAAAATGGTCGCCAATGCGACCAACTTTTTAACTTCCCAACCTGTTTTTTTTCCCAGCCACTCACCTGTGGCGACCAGCCACACACAATTCATGGCAGGGTCCACTGAGTGCAGTTACCCACTAGTCCAGGCATAATCTTACCATTAGTGGCGTAGGACAACAAAAACCAGTAGTTATCACTGGAAAGTAACTTAAGCTAAGTTGGCTCATGTTAATATTAGCTGATGACGTCAGAATGAAAAATGTCGTGAAAGTTAAATTATTTTCAGCATTCCGAGGAGAAAGTTGGTTCATCATGAATTGTTGCTTTGTAATTATACTTAAGTTAAATTAATGCTACTGTTTTAAGAGGGAGGGGCAGCAGGGGGGACAGTCTCCCTTGAGGGAGGGGCAGTAGGTTAGTTAACAGCAGGGAAAGGGGATAACATGTCAGGGAGGTTCAGTAGTTCCTGGGTGTATGTGTGAAATATTTATATGCGAGGTGCAATCGAGGTGCAGGCTAACACCGGAACTCAGGGTTGAATCCTGAATATATTTTAATATTTTTTTTAAATAAACCAGTTCAACACAGGTGACCCCGTTTGCTTGCGTGATGGCTCAAATGTATACCCTACTGCAGTCAATTATCATTATTTTATTTTATTTCGTTTTTTTAACCATTGTGAACTGCGTTAAACTTGTCACTATTCCTATCAATACAATCATTCAATCAACCATTTTTTAAAGAGCAAACACTTCATCATAGATTGAGCCTCTTAATTGTGCTCTCAAAGTGTAACAGATTACTTCATTTAACCTTAAAAAGTAAAAAAAAAATTTCTTCCAGGGCAGCATGCTCCCGGACCCCCCTAGAACGTCTGAGGTTCACCCACCACGATTTTTCTAAATCCTGTGGGAAAAACTGAATACATACAAACAAAAAACTACCATAACTGAGAAAAGCACTCAGGGAGCACAAACCTCCTCCAAAGCACAACAATACCCAAGGTAGACATTATTGTTATCACAATCAATCACATCACTTCATTTAGGAATATTTTATGTAGATTAGTCCATTAAATTATCAGTTATCGCCAGCCTCAAAATCTACCAAACTCTAACACACTCTCGCAGTAGCTCTCAAATACTCTGGATCCGTTCCTCTCTCCTCACTGTTTTATGGCAATGATTAGAATTTGAGGATCCGGATTACTCCGGGTGTCAGTTTCTTCGACATGTGATATTGTCTCATTTAAACACTTCATCAATATCATAAAATGTAATTATGACTCGCATGGACAGCACGTCACGCTCTACTACTATGTGCGATTTAAAAATATTATCCGGGTCTCAAAGATTAAAATATATATGTTTGGAGGGGGAGGTGACAGTAAAGTAAAGGAGAGGGGTAGAGACACAGCACCAGCCTCCAATATATACCTTATATGAATAAAAAAGATCCAGATCCACCAATATGGAAAATTGTATTTTGGTTGATAACTGATATATTATTGATGAGAAATACATTAGAACAGATGCCAAGAGTATGTTTCCATGGTAATCCATGGTATTACTTAATTTGGCATGAGGCAGATCCAAGTAAAGAAACGTTTTCATGGCAACCTCAGCATTATGTGTGCTATGCCATGGGTGCAATGATACAATGAATGATCTTCTCATCAAAATGTATTTTGTATCATTCCAACATTTTCTTTTGGTCCTGGTAACCTGAAAACTTGTTGAAAATTATTCAGCAGTGACTTATTAGTGAACATTTTAGTGGCAGTTTTACTGGAAATGGATTATGGTGGACTCGACTTGAGCTAAGAGCCTGATGCCTGAAATCTGGGTCTGTTGGTTAGTTCCAGTTGAGTGAGAGGATGGAGAGGTTGCATGCAGGATGAACCCCATGGCTGTGATGCCTGAGAGAGAATGGGAAAGAAAGAGAGACACCTTCCTGTGTTTTGAACTGCATCACAAATGATTTTGTCACGAAAAGAGTCCGATATTTCTGTAAGAGCAGGCCTGGCACACCAGACTAAAAGCAACAGGCCATCGCAACCATCTGGACCCAGAACTCAGTTTGAACCCCTACCCTTTACCACTATGCCACTCTCCTTTGGAATGTCATTCTGGGCATGTAAGGTGATAAATGTAAAACGGATAAAATGTGTGTGTGTGTGTGTGTGTTTGTGTCTTTGTTCCCTCTATGAGTCTGCTTCTTCTCTGAATGACAAATGCCGGCCAACTCCTACCGGGCTGCAATAACCTTTTCTGTCATTTCTCTTGGTAGCCATTCCGTCATTATCATCTTCTTCATAATTTTTTTTTCATGCCTTTCGCTCCCTCTCTCTCTCTCTCTCTCTCCCTCACACATTGCCCTTTGTGTGTGTCTTTCTTTCTGCTTCTGAAAATGCTCATCTTTTGCAAATGCTGTCACATTGATTCTGTATGTTGCCTTCAGGGCTCGTCATGGCTCTCTCTCTCTCTTTTTCCATGACTGATGCTGTCATGTCACACGGCTGCTTACTGTTATATGGTTTGTATTGCTCAGCTACAAAACAGTACAGTATTCTTTCTATATCATTTACTCTTCTGGGCTACTTTAGTCTATTTTCTCAGCTGCAGAGTGTAAATAAATGCAGATTTAGAGGCATTTAACATTTTCAAATGTACACAGACAGTCCTTTGGGGAATGGCAGCCATAGCAGTAGGTAAATAACTAAAGGATACTATTATTCAGTCAACAACTATTAACTATATGTTAATTAGGCCAGTTATGACACAGGACAGATTATAATTTCTGGTGGAGATCCAATTATCATTTTTTGATATCCCACTGGCGGATGCCTTTTTGGGAATAAGTTTTAAATTACATGTAGGTTCATTCTAAAGGATGGTACAACTGTTAAAAGAACAACAGATTTGGGTCAATCGGTGCGAACACCTTCGTGCATAAATGGATTGCTCGAACCGACCATTAAAGAATATCAAATCAGTCATAATATTATAAGCACCGACAGGTGAAGTCAGAATAGCATTGGTTTTAATGCAAACGCATGTTTCGGAGGGTGGGATATTTTAGGCAGCAAATGGGGGACTTACACAATATAAGGCAGGCGGTTTTAATATAATGTATAAGTGATATAAGGTTGATAAGTGGAAGTGATATACAGTGGGCAAGTATAATAATAATAATAATAATAATAATAATAATACATTTAATTTATAATGCACTTTACATTTGGATCAAATCTCAAACTGCTACAAAGCAAAAGCAGATAAAAGCATCAATAAAAAATAAAATAACTATATAAAAGCCTTACCAAAAACCAGCAATGTTAATTAAGGTTATAGGTTCTGCTAAAAAGGGAAGTTTTAAGTCCTTTTTTAAATGTATGGCCTACAGTTCCATATCAATATACTTTGTGATATATTACATTATCCATTAATCCATCCGTCCGTCCATCCATCCATCCATCCATCCATTCATCCATCCATCCATCTATCTATCTAAATATCCATTTATCTTTTTTATCTTACAGCTTTCAACTTTTCTTTTCTTTAAGTATACCAGTTGACATTTTTTAATAAATTATACTGTGCCTAAATAGCAGTCTTCATCGCTGCTTTATGATCAATATTCAACAGTACCCAAAGATGCTTCAGTTGATTTTATTATGAAAGTTGTATAGGGTAAATAAAAATAAGCAGGCTCTACGTATTCTTTAAGTGAGAAATTATGATGAAAAGATATTTTCCACAGCCTTAAAATAAGTTTCTCTTTTAATGTGTTTATGTAGAATATTGCATTTATGTATGGCAGAAAGAGGTAGAGAGTGTATTTGAGCATGTAATGCAGTCATGTAATTTTCTCCTCCTTGTTTGAATCTCATCTGTGTGAATTGGAAAAACAAAGTAAACTGTTCTCTATGTTGCATTTATATTAATCCACATTGTACAGCTTCCATCTCTTCAGACTATCAGACCTCTCCCAATAATGGAAACCTTTGACCAGGAACAGAAAATCACATTTGATTCATTAGTGATTTATCGTATACAATTTTTCAATTGACTTCTTACACTCAATATGAATGTTCTCTATGAACTACACACTCAATAAAAAAACAATACAATAACCCAGAAATTCATACTTTACTTTATTAGAGTTTGGAGAGATGTTTTCAGGGGGCTTTGTAAAAAAGAAAAAGATTGCTTTTACATAATTTTTTATGAAGTTTTATGTTTTCTTGAAAAATACTATAACCAGCAATTTTTTCTACTTTATTAGACATATGTATATGCATGGTAACTTGGAAAAGAAGACTAAGATGTTCATTTTGGACCCTGCCAGCCTTTGTGTTAATGTTGCCGTGATCTGTGTCTATCGACTACGCCCAGCAGGAAAATAGTAATTGTATTGTCCATCGTAGCCCGTCCTTCCGTTTTATTTTGAATCTCCTCTGCGTCCAGGATGCCAGTAAGTCATTAAAGCAAATTATTCATTCTGGCTCCCCTCCAATTTTTTTCACACGTCCCTCTTCACTCTTTGCAGTCGGTGCCAACCTCACATAAAGCAGGAAACATGCTGCTGGGAAAGAGATTGAGGACTGAAGGTTATGAATTAGATATACATAGCCTGGTGTGTGTATGTGTTTGTGTGTACTTTTGTGTGCTTGGTTGACTGCAGTATCTAATCAAGCTTTGATGAGCCTCCTGTTTCCCAGGTGGTGCTGGAATGAAGGGATCATCATCTTTTATTAAAAAGCGCATGGCCGACTGCTCTCTTTATTTAGTCACAAATGTTTGCACAGTCCCTAATGAGTCTCATATCTCCTCTTTTCTATTTCATGTTCCGTTCTTATATGGATTGACCCTTACTTATTTAGTGTCTTAATGACTGTAAGGTTCACATTTTTGCAAAGGAAATATTAAGTTTTCAAAGACAAATATGACAAATTTAGACCTTTAAATGCACTGTAAACCATATATCCTTTAATTCAGACAGAAAGTAGACAAAAGCAGCATCTCATTTCAAGCCAGTAAATATCAACGCTAGGATTGGCAGCTTGTTTTAGTCATCATAGACCATGTTCACACCAAAGCCCTTTTTCCATTCAGTGGTTTCACAGCTTCATGGTTAAAAAGCAGCTGAAAACATAATGGGTAGTGACAGTACATGGGAACAAAGGGACATTTCTGAAGTTAAAACCTATTTAATGAGCCATTAGCTACAGCTAATATCAGTATTCAACCACCTCCCAACGAACATATTGTTACAAAATATTGTCGATAGACGTAAAGTAGTTACAAAATATTAACAAACATTAAATGGCCTGATGTCCTTTTGAACTTTCACAATCTTTTTTTTTCTATTTTCTGATCAATCGGGAATCAATGTAATGATAACTATTTGTCTTCATTGATTACATTTGAAACCTGGAACACAGCAAAATGAAATTTCACAGCATTTGCACCCACAGTAAAACTTAGAAGTAAATAGCTACAGTATCATGAGGTGTACAGGACAACATTTTGATGATAACCTATTAGCGTATTGCACTTAATGTGTTCAGAAAAACCAGAAGCCCAGGCTGGTCCTTGGTTCTGTATGTAGCCTGTGATTGGATATTAGAACTCACAAAGCCAGGAGAGGGCCATTCCATCTCTCTCCAAATGCAGGCTAGTTTGTTAATAATCTGCTAAGAAGTACACTGCCTATGACTACAAGTATTAAGATAGTCACATGGACATTCTAATGATAGCAGCTTAAGTTGGATCATATCTTTTCAGTTTGACCCCACTATCAACTCTATTTGACCTTTTATACATTAACTATTAGACAACCAATACTTAGTTTGTCCCTCTTACTTTTAAGGACATGCAAAGTGTTATTATTATTATTAAATTATTTTTTTTCAATTTTCAAATAATGGTCCAACTACAGATATGTCCACCGGTGTGGACATCACGCAACCCATTCATGCCTGATTACGACATCCTCAAGCCTTTTCATTCTCAATTAAGCTAAAAAAAATGTATCTTCTTTTCTTTTCAAACACACATTTTCAGTTTCTCATGTTTCCTGTGTGTTTGAGTTTTCAACTGAGAAAATATGAAAGAAATGTAAGACAAATCTAATTCATTATCATTTAAAAATGTTGAACCACGTTTGAGAAGGCTCTCGGTGCTGTCATTGTACTCCTCAGTCAGCTCCCCTCCATTCCTACCTCCCTCCCTGGTATCATCCTTTATTCAGCTCCTTGTTCTAGCCTCCTCGGCCCCCCTGTGAGGAGGCATGAACAGATTTTTCTAATGACTCAATCACGTCATGAAATGGCTGATGACTAAACCATAAAAAGCTGTGCATACACTAGAAAATGGCTTTTGTTTGGCCGTCCACTGTAGTGACATATCGTCATTAAGCCTTATACATACAGCTTAAACACGTGGAGAATCTCAGCTTGAGCCTCCATTAACAACAGCCATAGCTTGTTACGACTGCCAAGCTACGACTAATCCATCGCTGCTCAACAGAGGTTTCTACGTGTGAGAAGCCACCCACACACTTGCACACATTCAACTCAATCTCCACAGAGTGAGATAAGGTGAGATTCCCTCCTGTGGTCTCTTTCCTTGCAATGAACAAATGATGGGATGACTGGCCCTACGTCCATCTATCTGCAGGATACTGATAAATCCCGTGACCCACATACACAGGCACTCAATATCTGTGCCTGAGCAAACACACACCGACTCTCTGTGTGATGGCAATCATTCAGACTAGGGCTCTGGCTCGGCCTTAATCCATCGCATTGGCAGGTAGAATTGTGAATGTGTGTCTGTGTACCATGACTTGACATGGGAGATATTTCTATGTTGGTCTCAATCGCATTCACAGGCTCACGCACACTCAGAGGGACCAGCACTGGATTACCTGATGAAAGCCAGATAGGGTTAACTGTATTTGAGAGAATGGTGAGAGAGAGTGATGCCGACCAGATTGCTGTAGAGACACCAGGGTAGCACAGCCAGAGACAGAAAGAGAAAGATACATGACAGGAGCACGGATAAGCTAGGCCTTTGCTGTCGTTCCTGTTATGTCCCCGAAAAGTCCCCAATCCCCTTCGTTATGTCCACAGTACTGAGTGAAATATGAACTATGAGATAACATTCTAATATAAACATGATAAATCTCCTCGAGTTGACTCATATGCACCAAAGTTGGACTAAATCGGATCAATGGTCAGGAAATTATGGACCAAAAACTATAGGAGAAAAAACTCCCCATAGTGTCAAAAATGTGCAACCAAACTTTCCCATTAATAGTTATCGCTTCAACACGAAGGATCTGCAGCGGTGGACATGACGATTCCACGACATCCCTGACTTTTTGGAGATATAAATAAATGTAAGAAATGACATAAGATGAGGAATGTAGGGAGGAGGGGAGGTAAAAGAAGATTAATCTTGCACCGTGGGAGTGATGAGATGATGAGAAATCGAGCGTCAAAAGACAAGGGAAAAGATGTTATGTTTTTTGGATTTATTAATCTATTTTCAAGTTTCTGAAGGCCTTTAAATCTAATTTTACTATCTATTAATCTGTCACCATAATTTTCCTCAGCATTGATTGAAGTTTTGTCTGCAAAGGCTTTGAATCAGATCTCAACTGATACGTGATATCATTTTCCTAGTTCAATCACAGGAAGTCGAAGTGTGACGATCAAATCATGTGATTTGTTTGAAAACTCCCGAGCAGCTGCCAAAAGGACTTTGATGTGAAATTATTTTGTCATCTAATGTGTCCAGGGGTAAACTGGTGAAATCCAAATGGGAAAGTTTGTTGCATGTTGTCAATCGGCCTTTGTTTTCTGTCAGTTCTATAATAATAATAATAATACATTTAATTTATAATGCACTTTACATTTGGATCAAATCTCAAAGTCTCAAAGACAGTAGTTCTCTACTGTCAACCCCCTAACGTACCAATTAAAAAGCACAAAATATGTAATTGCCATTTTTTAAACTTCTGTTTGAGATAATTTAAATGCTATTCCAGGATGCCATATAGTGCTGTGAAAAACGTGTGTACCCTTCCTGAGTTCTTCCTCTTATGTGTGTATCTCACACTTAACAGCTTTGTATCTCAAACAAACAAAATTCTTACATTAAACAAAGTCAACCTCAAGGAACACAAAATAAATATTTTAAATTATAATATTATTTAATAGGACAAAAACATTTCCCAATACCAAAATTTCCAGCTTGAAAATGTATCCCCCAACCCTTGTAATGCAAAACTTCCAGTAACTGTCTGTTGCATTACTGTAGTGGAATTTTTTCCCACTCTTCTGTACAGAACCGCTTTGCTGCAGCCTTTTTTTGAGGAGAAAAGTTATTTTCCCTCGCTTATGTCCTTAAGTATTTCCGATCCTGAAGCAGCAAAGCAATGGGTGTCATGAATATTTCAGACAAACTCAAAGGAAAATATCTCAGCGGTTTCTTCTTCAAGCTTGTTGAGATAATAAATAATTTCACCCTAGTTAATAACCAGCTCCAAATGCTCAAAAACCCATTTCTATATATTACTTCCAGTGACGTCTTGCCTGAAACTCACAGTTGAACACTTTGCAGGGAGCTTCTGCAAACAATCACACCAGGGAGTATTCCAAGAACACTCGCCTGCTGTCAGTCATCGAGCAACTTCAGTGGGGCCACTGGACTTCCTCATGAGAGATGACAAGTTTTCCTCGTTCAATTACCCAATCTTCTTTTCAGTCCTAGGCTGACAGTAATATGTCATGTATCTAGACAGCCAACAACATTTCAGCCAAAATTTTAAACTGGCTCATTGCTATTGCTGGGTGGGCGACTCGGAGAATGTTTAACTGTGCACGCCCCCTTAGCTCCACCGAGCATTTTAATACCTTCCCTTCTTTTATTACAACTTTACCTTGGTTTTAATTTCTCGGAGCTATTATGAATGACTTTTTCTTTTTTTTTTTTTACATTAATAGCCTCTAAACTAACCTGATGGACACAACCTGGCAAGTAATTCGGACAGAGTGAGCTGCCAGCTGGTGACCAGTGCAATAGCACATTTATGGAACATTCAGGTAAAGGGCCAGCTATTTGATCGAGTCTCAGCCAGAGCATAAAAGAGTTTGAAAATTGAACTTAGTGTAGAATCCTTTACTCCAAATGAGGGATAATACTACTCTCTGCTGAAGGTGCAACTAGGAACTGTTCACCAAATCAAATGAAGAAAGGCAATTATATGTTTGTGTTGTATGCACAATTTATTACAGTTACCAAATCCCCCCAATTTCCATGGCTCCAAAAGAGATTTTGCCCAGCACCCGTGGAAAATCCCCAGCAACATAATAAGGATTAAAACAATCAATTATCTAATATCTTTGACAGTTGACAGCTTCTTCTTTTTTAAAATACAACTAAGACTGAGGCTCTAAGACCTCCACCGTGTGAGGTCTTCCTACGTGAGAGAAGCTCACCAGTGTGGTAGTTTTTTTTGGTTTTTAAATTTGGGGTGGAGGTAATGAAACCAGCAAATGGCTGGACTGGGCTGTAATGTTGTTGTTTTTGGGTTTTTTTTACATTCACCTATTGGTGAATGTAAAAAAATTCATATTTTTTAGTTGTTTCTCAATTATCCACAGACAGTTTCTTAAATTATATTAGGTACAATAATATTAGGAATGTTTTCAAAGCAGTTATAAAAGCAGGATGACAGAAAAAAAACAATTGTACAAGTCTATCAATTCAATTGTATTAAGATTTTTGAATTTAATTGTGATTAAACTCAACCTCTTTTCCCAGATCATAAAAAAAACAATTACTTTCTCTTCCCATTAGACAGAAAGGAAAGCTCTTTTATTCAGTACATTTGTTCAGGGTTTTTGCCCCAACTGAAAGCAGATTTGGATTCTTGTGTGCGCACTCAACCTCAAACATAAGAGGTCTCTGTTCAGATGAATGTCAAAGTCCAATGGTTTCTAGCTCAATCACAAAGTATGACACACACCAATACTACTATAGTTCTACTCTAATATTCACTAGATATGTGATAGACCAACACTGACCGACCAATCGATCACTCCTGCAGAATCTGGTAAATAGGAAACAAAGAATTTGGTGTCTTTACTAAACAGCTGTCTAATTATGCAGCGCACTGAAGTTAAAATCAGGTCATAATATGATAACCAATAATATTCTCATTAGTTATTTATTGTGGTGAAAATTAAATTCCTTTCCTGTGAAGGTTGTATCCACTTATTTTAGATTACAACCAGACTGACCAAAGCGTCTGCCAAAAGTAACAAGGCGCAACAGTTTAATGAAATATTATAGTTCATAATTATTCCTCCTGTACCAATACCAGTTACTGCACCGTTTAACAATGAAAGCATCTAGTTTGGAGATTATCATCTGAATTCAAACAGTCACTGCACAACATTTATATAGCATTCCTGCAGTGTGGATCACACCCTTTGGTCTCGCCAAAATAAAATCTGGAATTGTTTCTGCGACCTGTTTGGTTTCAGAACTTAATGTGTGATGACAGGGAATTGTAAATCACTAAATTAGTCTCGAGATTTTATTAGCCTTATATTATGATGACTTTTTTTCTCCAGATTCATGTGTGTGGTTAAGAAGAGTTCTAACATAAATAAGGCATATTTGGGATGCACACATATGCTGGTCACACTTCAGTGAACTCATTTACACAACACTGATACCACATGACCACATACAAATACAAGCTGAGACATACAGCCTGATCAAAAATGTATGTAGTAGAAATGTCCTTGTAAGTTAAAAGATGACTGTGAACTTTCAAATGAGGAAAAATGGGTTCCTCATTTTCGGCATATCCCCTAAACAACACCCACATATCATTTGTTGACTTGTTATATATTCACAAGTGGCTGGTTTTAATGTCCCCTGTGAGACTCTGTAGGCAACTTGTGGCTGAGCAGTTTTCTCTATTGTACTTTGGATGAGAAAAAGGAGAAAGGTTTTAGTCAGGAAACAACAGGCCTGAAGTGGGGGGTGTAAAAAAGAAAAAAATAACCGGCAGAAGGGGAAAATCGTGCATCAACGGGAAACAGCGTCAGCAAAGTATTGATGCAACATGAAAAGTGTTACGAAAAGTTTGAAGTGTAAAAAAAATTACCATACTTTATTTGATCTCAAGTTAAATAAAAAAATCTCATCAAATTGAGTCAGAGTCAGAGTGGAGTCGCTGCTCCTTCACGTTGAAAAGAGCCCCATGAGAAAGATCAGAAATTTGATCAGGATGACTCCCTTTGGAGGTTTTTTGGCACATCCAACTTGGAAAAAACCCAAGGGTATATCCAGAACTCACTGGAGGGACTGTATATCTCATCTGGGCTGGGAATGCCTCAGAATCCCCCAGGATGAGCTGGAGAGTGTTGCTATGGAGATGGACGCATGGAATATCCTTCTTAGCCTGCTGCCAACACGAACGAACCCTGAGTAAGCAAAAGAAGATGGATGGATTGATGGATTGATGGATAAGGTGCCTATTGCAAAAGGCTGCGAAGTAAAGAGAAAAATAAATAGAAAGAGAATTGATATGCAGATAATTGTTATGGTAAAGTATAACCTTGCAATGTTACATTCTTATCGTTGGAAGTTCAAGTCCTCCACATTAGTATATTGGGTAATTTGTAAAAACATTTCTTCATTTTGGAGGGTTTGTCTGTAGTTACTCTGGGCTCTGAAATATTGATATGCTGTTGCTAAAGTTATCAATGAGGTAATGATATTGACAATGTCAAGGCCATTAGCTCTCAGATGATATTATTCAATATGTAAAGCAAGACAATTGTTTTCAGATTCAAATATAACAACCGGATCTTGTTAGTTTGGACTGTTGTCCATGCTCAGCAGTTTCTGTTTTTTCACACTAGCCAAGCTTTATCGACTGATGATACGCTAACAGGATATCAGCAGATGATGCAGCAACGCTTCTTTTCATTAAAAGAACTTGCTCTTAACTTTTTTTTCCCAAAAAATAAGACAAAGCATATCCGACATCACTAACACGTGATACAATTCTACTTTAGGTTCCTTTTTCTCGGTCGTATTTAGCATTGAAATTCACTAAATTAGTTACGTACATGTAAGATAGATTTGGTGACGGTGCAACATTTGTTTTACGAAAGCACCATCAATTTCCTGGTACCATCAACAAAAACAGCTTAAAAACCTTAGATTACCATCAAAAAGTAGCTGCTGTTGAAAATGAAACATGCTAAGTAAACTGTAGAGTTATTAATAAGTCCTTGTATCAGTTCCCTGGCTCTGCAAGTACTCATGATTAAGTTTTCTTACTTTAACCTGATCTGAAAAAACAACAAAAACAGTATCAGCGCATTCATAACTTAAGACCCCAATGGGTATCTGGTAGATTGGTCACCAAACTGTTTAAGAATTAATATCATTGAATATTAATATTTAAACTCACCTGTTTATTTGAAAGACATCCTATATCGATCCAGGCCTCCCAAATTATCCGGATATTGTTGTACTTAGTAAAATAGTATACTACTCTCTATTTGCAGATTTATTTTACATTGAAATAGTAGCTGATCTTGCTCTCCTTAGTTTATTGGCTGATATTGGTCATAGATTGCTCTCCTAACCTCGTATGATGTTGCTCCCGCTATGGAATTGATTGCCTTTGGAAAAAAATCCCTCTAGCTCATAATTGGAGCCACATTGGATTTGTGACAATAGATTTTTTTGTTACCTGCACAGGGGATTATGCTCTCAAATCTCAGGTATTAGTGGGTTTACCAGGGGGATTACGCCTTGTACTTCTATTCACCATCGGTCCAAACAGATAATATACCAATATGGAAACAGGCGTACCTCCATGAAAAAATAACAAAGTTCAGCCTGCATAGAAGGTCAAGCAGCAGTTACACTAATCATTTCAGAGATTCATTTCAGAGAGATTTGATCAAAAATAATTTCTTCTCAAATAGCCAAGAAATATGTGACTGCAGCTAATTTTTAGCTGTGTTTTCCCACATAATGTACATTCTGAGAGATAAACCCATCAAGGATTACGTTTCTATTGTTGAAAATCGGCATTGACACCCAGTCTCCTTACATAAAAAGGTGAAATCTTGTGTCACATTTTTTTACAGTACAGAAAAAAGAACGTAAAATTTTACAGTACAGGACCAAAAATTAAAAAGTTAATTTTTCAGAGAAAACACAGAAGAGTGCTTTTTCATTTGCTATACTTGAATGTTAATCAGAAAAATAAATTATACATTTAACAACAAATTAAGGATTAATGATTTAATTATTGTATACACCTTTCATCCAAACATTTTTCATGAAATCTAAACATTTCTCATGAAATGTCATTGTTTTTGTTTTATAGTTTGTGATTTTTGTTGAAATAGTCCTCGTGAATATCTTTACTTCTGGCCTTTGATTTTTTTCCTAAAATCAGTTTTTTTCATGTATAATCACTTAATTTGTTCCTTTTGCGTATGTTGTCATGTCTTCCTTCTCAGTTTTGAAGACATCTGGGTCTGTTTCCTTGGTCTGTATTTACTGCCTGTGTTTTTATTCCAGACTTCCTCCCCATAATCCCCATATTTTTTTTGTTGATAGCTAAAATGTTCAGTTGTATGAGGCTTCAAAATGCATTTTGTGTCTATTCTCGATTTGTGTATTCTCTCTTTTGTGAACACATACACACATTATTGTTTACAAACTGTTGTGAGTAACCAAGACTCCTTTTTGGGCTGTTTGAATGTGAAATTTGTCTTTTATTTATTAAAAATGGTGTTAAATAGGTCTTAAAATGTCTTAGATGAAACATGTTGAAATGTGCGGAAACCCTGAAAAAAACTCAAATTATTATTATTATTATATTATATATTATTATACACTCAAATTAGGCCATTGTTGATTTTTTTTTGATTGAATGGTTAATTAAACGTAAAAATGACAGGATCTGAAGCTGCATTCACTCGAGTAGAGGTTTAGTTTACGCTACTATGCCTATTAGTTCTGACAAGACGTTGTTTGTTCGGAAATTAATGGAGGTCTCTTACAGTAAGTGAATATAAATGTTTCCTGAGGGGAAACCATCGTGATGAATCAGTCTGTTAATGAGTGAACCTGGTACTACCTGCACAGGATTTTAAAGTTTTATGGCCTTCCTGGATGGGACACGTCTCCCTCTGCTTCCTGGGCTTTTTCACTTCACTTCTGCTGAAACGCAGAATAAATTCAGAGATTTCTGAATATACATTTTTAAACTTCATCGTGCCTCAGAAATGCCTCTGTCAAATAGTGATGGGTTGCTTTTGTTCTTACGCTGAAATCCCCTGTAGATTCACAAGGATCTGGGTTTTTATCTAAAAACTTCTAAAAGATGTACAGAGCCTTGAGGAGTATTGGATTTAACTTCAGTTTAAAACATCCTTCTATTCTGTATGAAGAGTAGAAAATGAATACAGACCACAAGCACTGCAGATAATAAACTACAATACTAGTAAATAAACTCTGCCAAGCAAAAAAAAACAAAAAACCTTTATCCTTACAATCACCTAGCTGAGCCGCAAAACTGTATCATGATCAGAAACTATTAGTTTATTAATCATGTTTTATATTTGCAAATCACACTGTGTTTGTTCATGAATTAAGGTTCTTTTTTTTTTTTTGTTGCACAAACAAACATAAACACATTGTTTATTTAAGAAACACAAGGAATAAGTTTGTTGATCATGTTTTTTATTTGAAAATCCAACTAAAACACGTTTTGTTTGTTCGTAAACTTTTGGAAGTGATTTAATTCCATAGGATTTCATTATAAATCCTGGCCATTCTGCACACATGTATATGCTCTTCCTTCATCTATCCTCAAGGTGGATGACCATTTTCATCTTGAAATAATAACACTTGAAAAAAAATGAGCTGTCATTCTCCCTATCTAACTGAAAAAAGATGCTCACACAAAAGATGTGACGTGCTTCTGTGGCATTTATCCAATCCCAGATAAAGTAAACCCTTAAATAATCATGTTTGGATGACAGCCGTTCAAAGGTTTGTGTGCATCTACATGTTTTAGCTCACTAGCTAAACTGTATATTGTTCTTATTAATACCTCTCCTGTGGAATGGTTGCTAGCCCAAAGATAAGTAAGCATCCGTCTATCATGCCTTTGTTAGTTATTTTCATTTTGCTGAAGGACCCCCTCTACTTACAGGTCAGCTCGCTAAGCCTTTCGTAAGCACCGTAACTCAGCACCTGTTTGACAAATTGTTAGTGTGAGGGTTTGCCTTGTAGCAGGAGCCAGCGTCTTACATTTAGAGTGGAATCAAATTTTACATCTATTATGCTTAATTTAGTAGATGATCACCATGAAACTAGATGCACGAATTGTACCAAAGTAGGAACCATTGAGTTTAGGAGTAGATCAGGATAAATTGACTGAGGGTTGTATATTCCATATAATTATACGGCATATGCTCAAGGAAATTAGAGGAACAGTGTTCCCTACATTTTTTGAGCAGTTTGTTGTGGGCAGGTTTGCATTAAACCTCAGGTGTGCCTGTCAGAGATTCAGTTATTGTAATTGTGGATAGCAACAGTGTATTACATTTTTGAAAGAAACCCTGCAGAATAGCAGATGCAGAGTCTCCTTAAGCAGATTTATCCCTGCATCTTAAGTTATGAGCATGTTTATAGATGAAATATATATATAATCATCTCAGATTATTGGTAACAGAACACTCTTTTTGGTTCAAATATAGCACGATTATGGTTCAGCAGTGATGAAAATAAATATTTGATGAATGCAAGTGATTATTTTTAAAGGAAAATTCTGGTTAAAGGGATGTAGGGACATTTAAGGGGGATGTAGGGACTTTTAAAGCTTTCTAAATAAACACAAACTTAATGAATAATTCCAAACCGTGACTCCATCGTAATTGAATTCTGCTATGAGATTTTATTAGTCACAAAACTGTCAGACATTAAAGCAGATGGGAGTACAGGATGCACACAGAGCAGTATATGTTTGCAGAAAACACCCTGGACGACTCCCACTGCACAAATGCTCTCTGGAATGACTCTTCTATCCAGACTATTAAGCATGTGATTATTATCTCTCGTCCCTCTTTATGTTTCAGATAACTACATATTACTTTTCACACGGAGACTTTTAAACTGATAATATCTGCCATGTGTTCACATAAACCACAAACTTTCTATCTTTCTCGTGTTTTCTTGCAGCTGGGTGAGGACACGTTCAACCGAGCCAAGTTGTTGAACGTCGGCTACACGGAGGCTTTGAAAGACGCAGAATACGACTGCTTCATCTTTAGTGACGTGGACCTGATCCCAATGGATGACCGAAACCTCTACCACTGTTATGATCAGCCGAGACACTTCGCCATCGCCATGGACAAGTTTGGCTTCAGGTGAGAGAGGATGTTCCCTGACTTCCCATAAAAAGTCTTTATGCCTCAGCAGCTTCACTACATCTTCAGTTTGTTATGGTATCTTCTCCATTTCATTTCATTTTTTTTTCATTTTTATCTCTTAGTGAAGTGTATATTTGTAAAACTTAATTATGCAAATGGTGACTTACAGTACTAAAAAAAAGATGGCCTTTATACATTATTATATCCCCAAATAGTCTGGGATATTATGAAATCTTCATTGCCGCAACCGCCACAGATCCTTTGTGTTTTTTGTTTTTGTTTTCTTAGTTTTTTTAACCTGTCCTGTCCCGCTGCCTCAGCATGCAGAATGAGGATATGGCTGCCTTGCAGTACCAGACAGTGTTTTACTTTAATAGTTTGTGTAGTTATCTAGTAGTAATATTGCATAAAACCTTCACCAAACTAAACTAAACAAGTGAACGAGTTATGTCTCTTTACATGTTTTAACTTTCTACTAACTTTGTATTGTCATTTCCATGGAAACACGAATTTTAAGGTAAGCCATCATCATCTTGTCTGGAGCATATTTTGCAAACACTTACTGGCTTGACCAAATGTCACACACAAATGAACCATGATAAGTAGTTTTTCTTTATAATATTACTGTTTTCTCTCTAAAAAATCATGGAAGAATAACATTTTCGGAGCTACATCCTGATCATGAAGAAAAGCATAATTTCTCCTGAATATCTGTCAAACCAATAATGCTACCATTGTGGTTCCAAGGTTTTCATGCTCAAGGAGTCACATTTTGAAGGTCAAATCTTTGTGGGATTTAATGACATAACCAGGAAAGACGTTAGTTAAAAAGGCAAATCAGATCACTGGAAAAAGTATGATAGGACGTGTAAAATCACAAAAGGCAATAAATGATGAAATAAACTAGTAAACATCAAACTGAAGCCAAAGCTATGACAAGATATTTGACAATTATCAAAATGTTGTGAGGCTAAAACAGCGCTGTTTGGTCGAGCCGCCATGTAGCTTTGGCTATTGGCATTATATCCTCACCTGCCCTTGATTCTCTAAAAGCATTCGAGAAATTGATGAATGGTCTAAACATAACCGGTGAATGACTTACCGGTTTCTGAGCTATCAGTCCAAACTAATAAAATACTCAATACGCTATTGATATGTGGCAACATATAATCTTGCAGGTGGGAAGCCGGGTTGCAGTCAACATGTCTAACTCATAATGAATCAGAAAAGAAAAGCTAATTATTTCATTTTTTGCACTGAAAAAGTGAAGGACGTTTGGGTTAGTAGAAGGTCAAATAATTAAGGTAATTCCTGTAAAAATCAGACTGTTGTAGAGAATTGGTATCCAGGGAGTTCTTAGTTGGCCCAGCTTTTTTTTTGTCAATCCTTTTTGGTTCTATAATTTTGAAAGCTTGCAAATTTTTGCAAGAAGCAATCATGCAAAGAAGTGTTACTTTTATTTTAGTTTGTGTTAAAGTATTTTAGTATTTTCTCAAATGTAAAATCACTGGATGTTTTTTGTAGAAAACATAACCCTGAGGTCCACTTCAATTATTATCAATTAATGGCTCTTTTCGAAAAATTCCATAAATCACAGTTGCTCAAAGGATCTTGTGCATTTTATGAAATACATTTATTACTGTTAGAGAGAATCTCAGGGATCTTTCAAGGCAGCACATTTACATCTGGCCATGACATAGTCCTGGCAGAAATGGCTTATTTTTACAGTAAGTTGATCAAAATATGCTGTTGATAATGATGATGAATAATGAAACGGGCGAAAGTTGAAAATTCACCTTTAAAAATGTAGGGGTGAGGAAGACAAAGAGTAATGTAAAGCACATATGGGAAATTCACTCCAGATACTCAGAGAAACTGCTTTTCACTACTGTCAGCATTTCACTGATGAGTTATAGCTATATAGGCAGCTAGGAATGATTAAATTAAAATATATATAAACATTTTTTACAATATTTCTGTTTGATCATGACATTTTGGTTGTGGTTTCATCGGAACTGATGCCAGTGTTGACCCTTCAAGTATCAACTGGTCAAGAATCAATACCAGTTTAGTATTGGTTCCTGACAATAAGCAAAGCTATTACATTCTGCAGGTTTATTAAAGACAATTATCAGATAACCCAACATATCCCCATGCTGCCATTTTCCCAAGCTGCAATGTTGCCTTGCTGCCATGTAACATGTTGCCATTCTGCCATGTTGCCAGGACACCATATAGCAATGTTACCATACTACTATGTTGCCATGTAGCCATGTTGCCATGTTCCCATGCTGCCATGTTCATTTTGCCATGCTAAAAAACTATTCATGTTACCAGGACACCATCTAGCAATGTTACCATGCTAATATGTTGCCATGCTCCCATGCTGCCATGTTGCCATGATGCCATGCTGCCATTTTCATGTTGCCACGCTGCCATGTTCATGTTGCCGTGCTGTCATGTTGAAATGCTGCCAAGTTGCCAGGCTGCCATGTTACATGTTGCCTACTATGATACCATGCTGCCATTTAGTTTTGTTACGTTACTGCCATGTTGCCACTCTGTCATGTTGCCATGATGCCATGTTGCCAGGCTGCCATGTTACATGTTGCCTAATATGATGCCATGCTGCCATGTAGTCTTGTTACCTTACTGCCATGTTGACATCCTGCCATGTGGCCATATTGCCATCCTGCATTGTGTGCCATGTTGCCATGCTGCCGTCTTCTTTATTCTATTAGCCCCCTGAATTTTCCAGTAGGAAAACTTTACAAATTTTCATGGGGGCATTCAAATACTGAAAATATGTAAGGATTATGAGCATTCTGTAAGAGTTGACATATATCACAGAACCCACCCTAAAAACTTTGAAAGGAGCCAAAACAAATATTGAAAATAAAGATAGTCTTGTTAGAATATCCAACACAGTCCCAACTTGGAAGAAACTGGTTGTGAAAGTATGTTGTAATGGGCCTCTAAGGAAAAATGTTTGTGATGTTTTTACCTTTACTTAATGTATGATTACTTCACCATTAAGAAATTCAGTCCAAATAACATAAGAGCAAAGAATAATAATAGTTTTTCAATTAATCAGCACTGCGATGAACTGGCGACTTGTCCAGGGTGCCTCTCGCCCGATGTTAGCTGGGATAGGCCACCCCCCCGTGACGTTTGAGTGACGTTTTGTTGATTGCCGTCAAACTGTTCCCTGGAAATATTCAGACTAAGATGACATTTTTGTAGATGCACATATTACACAAGAGTTCGTTTTTTTCCTTCAAGCAGGACTGAATTAAGAAGCATGCAAACAGTTTCCAGTTGCTTGCTCTTTTTCACTATGATTTATCTCCCAAAACTGTCTCACACACACAAACGCACTCTCCTCTTCACCAGTTTGTGAAGAGGAGATCTGGGAGAACTTGTGTATAAAAATACAGTTTCATTAGGGTTTGATTGTCATCTTTCAACAGGAGGCTGTCACACATTTGACAGAACAAACTGTAACAAATAAACCAACACACACAAAAACGCACACACACGTACACAAGGATCCCCGTCTGGTTAGACACCAGGTGCCTGTTGTCATGACCCTCGCAGCGTATGTCCCACTCCACTAGTCACATAGCCTTTGAGGAAAAAACACCTGTACACCCACTTTTGTCCACACATACTCTATTTCGCTCTCAAACACACATCTATTTTCTCTCTCCCTCCCTCTCACACACAAACACACTCTCTCTCCCTCCCTCACAAATACACACACACACATCCACACACACATTCTCTCTCCCTCCCTCACACACACACAAACACACATTCTCTCTCCCTCTCTCTCACACACACGCATACACACCCACACTCACATTTTTTCTCCCTCCCTCCCTCACAAACACACTCTCACACATATTCTCTCTCCCTCCCTCATGAACACACACACACACACACACACACATTTTCTCTCCCTCACACACACACACACACGCTCACACATTCTCCCTCCTTCGCTCGCTCACACACACACACACACACACACACACAAACTCACAAACACACACAGAGACACAGGTACTTTATCATCATTTCATTGACCGAAATTTCTCACTCCAACTTCCCATACATCCTTTTTTTGCTACCATATATAATTATATAATATATACCATATATAATATATATAATTTATTTTCTATATATATATTCCCGGTTCTTGTCTTTTCTTTTACTCTCAGTCCTTTCTTTGTCCTCTACTCTTTCCTTTTTCATTATCTTCTAAGCTCTTCTATTCTCTTTATTAGGGTTTTTTATTTTGCATTTAATCATTCTGGGGTCAGAGGATTCATGTTGGGGGAATTATTTAATTAAATTTACCATAAAAATGGCCGGGGCTGCTTTAAGGACATTTTCATAACATTATTTTGCTTTAAATGTAAAGTAATTTGACTTATAATGGGTGCTCAAGAACAACAACAGTGTCTTATAATAATATGTATCTTTATAATTGGTCATTTAATTAGTCTTGAGTTTATTACATATAAAAAATTAATTATTATGAAAAAAAAACACACATAGATGAGCCACTGCGAAATTCATCAAAGACAAGACACACTAAGAAAATACCTGATAGCCTAAAGATATCATTTAAATGTAAATTTTTTCCATGTCTGAAGAAGCCACAGCAGAGCAGAGCGATGAAGCCTGCAGTCTTCCTACTGCATCAAAATCATTGTCTGTTTAGAGAGTAATCATTTATTTTGAAGTGATGTATTCATTTAATATGCTTCACGTAGACCCTTTATCCTCAGCTGTATGTCTGTAATCTGTGCCTCCCTTCCTCTCTCCACTCCTGCAGGCTTCCTTACGCAGGATACTTTGGAGGAGTTTCAGGCCTCAGTAAAAAGCAGTTTCTGAAGATCAACGGCTTCCCCAACGAATACTGGGGCTGGGGAGGGGAGGACGATGACATTTACAACAGGTAACTATGGAAGGATGATTCTTCAATGAAGAATAATAATCAGCAAGTACATTTTTAATAGTTTGTAATGCAATTTTAACACATATTGCTTATCAAGATTAGAGTTTTGCACATAGTGTCGACCACAAATACAAACAGTAGTATAGTGTCTGTCGTCAATATGATCCATTTGAGAAACAGTTCTTGTCAGAATAGCAAATACAACACATGCATTCACGTGCACACAGATATGCTCATTATTCCAGACGCTGCTGGAGATTGTAGATTGTAGCACTGAAATGTGGTGAAATGAAAGCGACGCTGAAGTTCTTCATAGAGGGGGTGGTTGTAATTGTTCAGAGGAGAATGACGAGCAAACAAATTAACCTTCTGAAGCACTTCAGTCAGGTTTTAATGACTTACTCAAGTTGACTGATGGAAGTTAGCCAATCAAATCCGCAGGAAGGATATGTGTTTGACAGGAGGACAGTGAAATGATGTGAGACTGCCTGATTGCATCGACCCACTCACAGAGCATTTTGTTTAATTTACGATCGTCGTGTTTGATGATGAAGATGTTTAAGTAGATGAAATGATGATCTGACTACATAATAAAAAATGATTAAGCACCGAAAGAATATGATGCTGCCTCTGCATTGCACCTTAGTGCTCCATCACATTTGTTCCTGCTGTCAGTCAGTAGCAGACTGACCATGTCTGCTGGACAGTACTGAAAGAGTTTTGATTTGTGTAAAGATTTTCACAGGGAAATTAAATTTAAATGTTTATGTTGAATTATTCCTCCCACAGTCCAGACATATGCAATATGTATGAACTGGTGACACTAAATGTCCGTAGGTGTAAATGTGGGCCTGAATAGTTGTTTGTCTTTTTGATGAATTACTGAATCTTGAGGGTGTTCGAATCCTCTTGGCTACTGTCGGCTAGGATAAGCTCCAGCCCCTCGTTTTTTTCCCTTGTTACAGAAAAAAAAATGGATGCATGTATGTTGACTTAGCTTTAGAAATGTAATTTTAGAGACATAAGGTACTGCTGGTATTAAGTACACCAGGACAGGAAGAGCTAAACAGAATCCACCAGCAGGACAATTCTTTAAAATCGGACTTCCATCTTTATTGTAAGTCTGTCCTATGTTTCACTCTGTTGTTCTGTGTCTTGGACTGTACGTCTTGCTGTCCCTCTTTCGCCATGAAGTTAATCTCCTTCCGGTGTAATAGATTTGGACAGTGGTGTTTTTGAGACGAGACTGTCAGTCACGAAGTTTTCAGGAAATTGAAGTTGTTTGTCAGTGTCTGGAAAGATGTAATAAAATGGATCTACCTGTGAGTTGTTCAATAAGTGTGTGCGTATGTCTGTCTGTGTCTGCCTGTGTGGGCACAATTAAGAGTCTAAGAGTGACACAAAGTTAAGACTCTTCACCTTTTTATTAGATGATGTCGCCAGTAGATTTCCCAGGAGTTATGTTCTGCACAAAGTTCCAAGGGAACTTTCCTTGTTTCTTATTTCAGACGTTATGAAAAATGAACTGCTGTCGCAAGAATATCACTGAGTTTAAAAGACTCGGTTTAAAAGAGAACGTAAATCAAGGAGATGTTGACCACAGCAATTGAAATGTTGCCCAATGCGTAGTGTCCATACTTACCTGTGTAGTAGATGTATTTACGTGTTAGTGATTTTTCTGATCAGTGGACACTCATCTGGCAGTTACAGGGCTAGTTAAATTATTTGAAATTTATTTTGTGGGGAAATCTGCTTTAATGATTCCATTTGGACATCCTGTTGGTAGGAGTTTTTATAGTAATTGTTTTAAAGGAATTGATACCCCGTTTTCAGGGTCGCGGGGGCTGGAGCCTATCCCAGCTCTTTAACTACTTCATCATACTCAATATAAAGTGAAGTAGGTGGTTCTGGGGATTGTTTTGTGATTTGTTCTTATAATCAGTGTCTTAAAGGTTTTCAATTGCTTTTTAATTTGTTCACAGCGTTGGTCCATCATGGCTCCTGACGTTTTTTTCTTGGACGCGATTGTCAAGTTCTTATTTCTAACTTACTTACTGAATTTTTTGAGAGTTTGCATTAAATCAAACCCTCTGCTGTGTTCTAGATCATTAAATGAAGACATTTTTCACAATCTCACCAGGGGTTGTTCTGAAACACTGTTTACGTGCTGCGGTTGTCTTTACGAACATCTTTCCGAAAGGACTTGGACAACCGTCTTGCAAAGGAATGAAAGGCTTCTTTTCTGGATCTATTCGGAATTTGTCTGTAAATGTAAACCCACCTAGTGTCACTCAGGCCAGTTGGTGGCGTAGCGAATCCATCGGGTTTCAATCAGCCTGGAATCTTCACGACATTAATATGTGATTAGCACTTTGAGATATGATCCAAATGTAAAGTGCGTTATAAATTAAATGTATAATTATTATTATTATTCATTGGTGTCAGACCTTCTTGCACTATATTTTGCGGACCTCTTATCCAAACATCCCCAACCTCCTTGCCTTTGCACTTTCAGACACAAAATCATTGTTGTTGCTTTGCATGTCTGTGTCCCTTCCCCACCTCCCCCATCTTTCACACACTCTCTCTCCCGCTTTCTCACACTACCCCACCCTCTACCTCACACTCCCTCACCCACTCCCTCTCCCTCACCCACTCCATCTCTCTGGCTCAAGGACCCCACTGCCTTGTAACGTCAAAGGCTGGGATCGAACCCCAGTTGCAATCGCTGTACCTACTGAGCTGGAGCCCCCCAATAAACACTGGAACACATGTTCAGACACAAACTGGGGGTTTTTTTGTTTGTTTTTTTCTGTAGAATTGCGTGTTAACAGTAAAAAAAACAATGTATGGAAAATAAAATGTTAACCTTTAATATTAATAATGTCTATCTATTCATTGATTTACTCATCTTCCAAAATCAATTTAAATTTAAAAAGAATTGTAAATGCTTTTAATGGCAAATATTGATAATGCGATTCATTTTTATTAATAAATTACAAAGCATGTAAATTAAATATTTAAATTGCCTGACAGTCCTCATACGGTATTTTACTTGTATCTTTCTAAACTATCAAGCAAAAGGATTCAAAGTCAGAAAGTCGCAAAACAAAGTAGAATAACGGTAAATGTTAATGGTTGAAGAAAATGGGCACACTAAAAAGTATGACCACCTTCCTGTTGTAACTAATTTGTACAAGCCAGACTAGAGCAGAAATGCCAATGAATATTGGTTATACTTTCATCTGATGGCCGGACTCCAAATGGCATGTTTTTGGTGTTCTGTGTCGGTTGAATATATTTTGTGCCTGTTGGCTGTCTACGCTGCTTTAATCTGGAGGAAGAACATTCCTAAATCATGGTTTGATGCATAATTTTAGAGACCTTAGAATGTAGCAAAAATAAATATAATATATAAATATAAATTCCCAACTATCTAGATCACTGAAGGTATGGTTAATTTACTGTGTACCGTGGGAAAACACTGTCTTGGAATGAAACAACTGCTGACAGATATTAAAGCTTAATACAACCTAAATGTGTGGATGATGACACACATATAACGCAGCTAAAACTGTGGTTTTCCTGTGCGGTTTTCTTCCAAACTGTGATATTCATTTACAAGAATAAAGTACAATAGAGAACTGGCAGTAAATCTCACTGTAATAATGTAAATGTTGTGAGTCTATAGTCAGCGCTCTTTCCTCTTCGGATCTCTCTCCGTGGTCTTTATTATGACCATCCAAAGCCGTTCAAATCCCGAAGTGAATCTTATAATAAATCAATGAATAACAAGCAAACAAGATTCAGTTTGAAGGCTTTGTCTTGCTTTTCCTCCCTTCCCACAATCCACTCTGGTTTATCCAGGACCAGCTTATTTTAAAGCCTTTCACAGAGCAAACAAGAAGGACATGCGCTTGAAAAATCACTCGGAATTGCTGTTGGAGAGTAGCAGTGTGTTGATTTTTCTCTGGCTATGGCAGCGTGAAAAATACTCACATATTTGCTTTTTCTCACATACATTTTGAAATAGAGTCTTTGAGTAAATTTCATTTCCAGAGAACATTTCCAGTCAGAAAATGCAGAGATCCACCACAATACTTCACAGTGGGTCTGAGGGGCTTTTTTTTTCTATGGCTGTCTTTCTTGCTACGCCACACGCATCTTTGACATTTGTTGAAAGAGCTCCAATTTTGTCTCATCTGACCTATGACCTTATTCTATTGAAAGTACAAGAGGTGTTTGGTAAACTTTAGGTGCTTTAGCTTGTATGACGATAACAGCCTGTAGCTCCCAAACAGCCTATCCTGGTTTAGGTACCATTTGATGGTGCTTAGGGAGAAAATTTGGCCCTAGGATTGAACTGACCTCTGCAGGTCTGTGGCTATAATCCTTGGAAAGTCTACTGCATGTCAAACCATCCTCCTCACAGTGCGTGGGGTCAGTTGGCAGACACGTCCTCTTCCAGGCAGATTTTTAGTAACCATATGCTTCCGTTAACTTTTATTGAAACACACATGTACTTTAGAGAAAAAAAGTTTTTGTTGTTAATGTAAAGATTGAAGAATTTCCTTTCAAATTTGTTACTTAGGTAAAAGGCTAGATTTTTGGTGAATAATTTGCATTCAAGATCATGGGTATAGACAATAAAGATATTTTTGCATTTAATAGTTTTAATTTTTTTTTAAAGGCTGCCAATAATTCTAGAGGGCACTGTAGTTCAACAACTCTGAGGGAAACATACAGTAAGTGCTTCAATCAAGCCAACCGTCTCTCTACACATCTCAATACCGGTGTTTGTTTGAAATTGAAATCTTCGCTCCGATGAATTCTGATGTAGAAACAGTTCTAACGATGATGGGTTTAGCAGTGGACAGAGGGAAGGAAAGTGTCTGCTGCTGAATGAGCTAACAGCTTGATCCCACATAGGAAGAGGAAAGGCGGAAAAGGAGGAGGAGGAGGGCTCAGGGATTGACAGATAAAAAGAACAGCAGCTTAGATCAATGTTTTGGTGTCTCTGAAACCTGCAGATTGTTTTTCTCTGTCATTGGGGGTTGAAGGATACTTCAACCCAGGTTCTGGTTGAAGTATCCTGAATGCAACCCGAATGATCTCAACGTTCTTTCAAAGAAGCACCAACAAAATGATTTTTCTGTTACTCCCTACTTCACTCCTCCCTTACAATGTTACAATCCTCTGGCCCTTTGACACTACACATATCTTTTTCCTTTCTCCCTGTCTTTCCTCCAGCAATTTCTTTTTTTATGCTGGTTTGGATGCCACATACCCTGCCACGGCCAGTGCTTGAGATGGGACCAGCTAGTGTAATGATAGCCCAGGGGAATTAGCTGTCCCTACTAGTCAGCGAGGCCTGAGCTTGTGGTAAAGAAGACACATGCCCCTTACACAACTGTCAGTGCCACTTACTTCCTCCCACCCCTGTCTAAAAAGTTAGTACAGTAGATAATTCTGGGAGAAAGAGAGTTCCATTCTCTCCCTCCTGTCACCCTCTCTGAACATGCATCAGTAGCCTTGGGGAAATACTGTGCCTGTCCTCTGGGCTTCCATGATAGACCAGCCTACAACACACAGACACACACACATAGGCATACACACTTACACACGTTGACATACTCAGACACACGCACATGCAAACACACACACATAGACATACACACACACAAATAGACATGAACACACGCATAGACATGCACACACACGGACATGAACACACAAACACAGATGAACAAACACATATGGACATGCACACACACACATAAATATGCACTCTTCTGTCTGTGCTCCCTCTCTTTCTTTCATGCCCTTTGACCTTCCTCTTGGTAAGCCTCCAGAGGTGGCTTTCAGCAGAGCCAGCATCATGTCTGCATGCAGCCACAGGAGCACAAAGACTGCGCACACGTGTTTCTGTGAAGCCTTGATAGTGGGGAGCTCTGCATGAGTCAGGATATTTTGGGAACACTTTGAAAATGTCAACTGCCTTTGATAAGTTCAATCACACTTCCAGGTTGATGAGGTCACCAATGTCAGGTCAGGTCAAAATTCTTGAGTGTTGAATACTCATGATTTTCCTTTTTTTTTATTGACGCTCTTGCTTATTGTGATTAATCCTTGAATTTTTCTTTGTTCCATCAAACATATTTCTTTTCATATGCAGTCTTGTTATTAGTTGGATTACTAGCACCAACATGATAGTCTAATCGTGACACCCATATTCAGCGTTCTTGCAGTGAGAGTCTTGGAGATTACCTTAATAAAACATAGATTGATGGGTTTGTAGATTCTTGATTTTTTTTTGCAATTGTACAGTGTGCAACCCATTTAGTGGTCCAACATGTAAATTAGGGCACAAGACTTTCCTTGCGAAGATTTTACAAAACTGAACATAGACAGAGTACTGACAGATGACTAATAGAAGTGGCACGAATGAGGGGGTGGGGTTCTTAGAACAAAATGAGAATAGTTCACAGAGTGGACGGTTGAAGACAGTGGGAGGGAGGGTGAAAGAAATGAAGCATTGAGCAGAAGGTATGGTCAGGCAGAAAAGCCACAGTCAGCAGCTGCTGGTGCAGGAAACCCACATTAACGGAGGCAGTGGTGCAGAAACGGACAGAAATCCATCTTACCCACCTCTTGATATAAATTATCAGATCATAGATGTGTTAATAAACTGACAGAATATGATCAATTTAAAGTGTTAATTAGTGAGGTCTTATTAAGAAAGGTAAAAAAAGCAACAATTTGTGCTTTTGGAAGGACAAACGTGGAATAAACCACCTTGCTTTGACAAGCTTATGTAAAAATTTGCATTTTTATAAGCAATATTTTCTCATTTCACCAGCGGCAACGCCCAGGATGTCCGAGATATAGAAAAGTAGCTTCACTATAAAAAAGAAAAAAAGAAGAAAATACCTTAAAATACAAATGTAATTATAGTAAAAATATAAATTTTAACTAGAAAGACTCTCAAAAATGCCAGTTGTCCGCCTTTCTATGATGTGCTGGTTTAAATACTGTCTACTAACACTCTGCGTCTATTTTGTACGTATGTGTGCACATTTGCTGAGCGGTTATGGATACAGAAAAAAAATACACCATAAATCTCTACAGTCCATAGAAAACATAGAAAGACATAGAAAAATAAAAGTTAAAAAGTAAAAAAGACTCTTTCCTGATGGTGCAATGAATGTAATGACCTCACAGACCCCCATGGATGACTTTGTTGCCTTTTCTATCATCATTTTATTAATAGTTACATTATCAGAGGTCTCTCAGCCACTGCAGTTTTTACTGGTTTAGAAAACTTTTGACTCCTCACTGCTGCCTTTTGAATGCTTCAATTTGAAAGTAGATGAAATGAAATAATGGACGCTTTGATATATGCAGGCTTTATAATGGACCAACTTAAATTCTGATGTAGATGGAATGTAAATGAGTCTTTAGAATCATGTCAAACTGTGGTTATGCGTAGATTCAGTGTCAGCTCTCAATTATCATTTATGCTCTGATCTGTCTGATTCAGGGATGGAGAAAGAGCTGCAGGTGTGTGTGTGTGTGTGTGTGTGTGTGTGTGTGTGTGTGTGTGTGTGTGTATTAATGTCTGTGTGTGTCTGCATGTTTTATGTGCTGGTTTAACCATCAACTGAATTTTACCAATCGAAGTGAAAAATTAATTTGAGCATCTCCGCTGTTATTAAGATCCACACTAAAATTGAACAGGTTCTGCCTTGGCTGATGGTACATCTTTTCACTGGCTTTCATGGAAATTAGGTCAGTAGTTTGACAAGGAAAATTCTAAAAAGCATATATTAGAAGGATATATTAAATCTCATTGGATGTGTGTGTTTGCCCTCCAGGGATCCATACTTATCTGATATTGCATTGATTTCCCCAATTTGAAGTCATTGTTTATCTTCCTTTAATCCCGACTCATGCTTCATGAGATTTTTTTTTTAATGAGCTACTGTGTCAAATAAAAAAAAGGTACATGTAAATTTAAAAAACGCAAGTCAGTAGGTCATTATGAAATTTTTTCACTCAGCACCCAGATTTATTCCCGTTGAGATAAACGGGATCTCCTTTTCTCCTGCCCTGCACTTTCACTTTTCTTTTACCTTCCCACTGCTCTGCAGTTTCCAATCCTTCACACACCACCATCATCAACACCAACTCCTGTTCCTCTTCCTCTATCATCTTTTTCTTCCTGGCAGAGGGAACTGATGCAGGACATCAGACTTAGCTCCCACATCTCTTCCACTCCATTGCTCTATTGCAATTGACTCCACTGGTGGGAATAGAAGAGGAAAACTGGAGATAGTCCTGATAAATCCAATCAAATTGGTCCATGGTGTTCATTTGTGTGTATGTGTTTTATTTCTATTTCCTACTCTAGTGCAAATGTTCAATTTGAATACAATTCCCTTACATATATTTGTTTGCAATCACATGTGTGGAAATAAATCTCAGTAATCCCTCATTGTAGAAGTTGTTTATTGGCCCAATATACAATTTAATGGGCAAAAATGGTTTATTTACCTTTAAATGGTTTTTGTGGGATTTTGTGACACCAAACAGATATAAAAAGTCATATTTTCCAATATATTAATATACAATGGGTGTGAATAATTATTATATTATTATATTATTATATTATACAATTATTATAATAATTGTTTCCAATTGTAAGTTAGATAATATAAGATAAAATATACTTTATTGTCCCCGAAAGGAAATTCGTTTTGGACTCTATCCAACTACAATTTTATAGAGAGTTCAAGGCGGAAGACATGCAATGATTTCACCGAAACCAATATCACAGAATACGTGCTCCATACATAGAATTCACATACATATGTATACAAATACACCTATACATATATATAACATATAAACATATATGTACCCACACACATACACATACACATACACATACAGTACATCTACACACATTTAACATAAACATTCACACACATCTGAAACGCAGGCACTTCAGGTGATAAGTTAAATATTGCACAGTTAGGTAAGACCAATATTGCACAGTTAAGTAGTAGGATTAGTTATCTATAGTTGTAACCCACTAGAAGTGTGTAGCGGTATCTGATAAGCTGTTTGCGAGACCGAGTCGATTTGAGTGTTGTTGTGTTTTGTCAAATGTTGAGAGATTAAAGTCATCCAACTGACTCCTCATGAGTTACTGCTGCTTCTCACAGGTCCATGATCCATCATGAATATAACATCACAACCAGAGCTTGGTTGACAGCTTTCACACTATCCCAAACAAATCCCACTTTCTTCAGAAATAGACTTGATTTTATTTTAATAAAACCAATTAGGTGTAAAATCTCCCTTAGACTCTTGACTTCATCCTTTTGCCTGTCAGACAGTAATGTTTGATGGATGTTCTCCTGCTGTCCAACTGGATCTGTGCTCATAGGAATTTTGTTCCAGTAATGAACAATAGACGAACCCCATCAGAATGTAACTGCCTTATCTGAAGGTCGAAGCCTATGACTTCAGTCCTGTAAAATACATTACATTTCTAGAGACAGCTTCTCAATAATTAACCCATACTTCATCTTTTCTACTTTTTGTGACACACTCAGACAATCTAACTCGGCGAAAAACCTGCTTGTGGCTCTCTGATCTCAATCGATTTTACCCCACTCTCTAAAAAAAAGTCCGTAAAAGCTTGAAGGCCTCACATCATGTGAGAATTTTATAGCAGCCACTCCCCTGCAGTGTCTGTTGATATACATCACACAATGGATGCTGCAACTTTTCATAAGGCAGCTCCACTGTATCCTCAGTGTCCTTCCCCTTACATAATATTCACACTATCCTGTCACGCCATGTTAGGCCGGTTGCCTCTCACAGAAGTGAAAAATGATGACTGCACTGATGTGTTTTTGGAGTGTGTGTGTGAGTGTTTTTGCTGCAGCTCAAGTTTTTTTCCGGTCCAAGGACACAATTCTATCTTCAAGAGCGAAGAAAGGTCAGATGATTCGTTGACTACACAGCTCATTACAACACACTCACATACACACACACACACACACACACACACACACACACACACACACACACACACACTGACTAAAGCAAAAAAAAAAAAACAGGATCAGAGCTGAAGTTTATGTTACTTTTTACCAATAAAACCAAACAATTCAATCCGATTAGCTTACAAGCTCGACTTATCAAAGGGTGTATGAAGATATTCAATTGTGTATATGTGCGTGTTCCTTCTGTGAACAAACGAGTATTTAATCATCATGCAAAGCTGCATATTGACAGATGAGATGGAGAGCCAGCCCACCCCCAGAGAGAATTTTATGAGACTTTCAAAGAGGATTTCTGAAGGTAGTCTGGGAAGTTAACAAGCAGAGATACAGCAACGTAGCAAAAAACTACAGATTTAAAGGAAGCTCTTTTAAACACGCCAGCGCCCTCTGATTGAATAGCCAGTAAACCTCTTCTATTCTCTCCCTCTGCATTATTTATTTCATTTCCATCGTTTAATAACGTGGGAATGTCTGAAGTCTTATAGTCTGGTTCGGCATCACCTCAGAAGCACTCAACATCTCCTACACGAAATAGGGGACTCTCAGGTTTTAAACTATTCCAGACATAATTTTACCCCGCAACCATAAATGTTGTGTATTTCCTCATTTGCATGTTTGTATTAGCTATCCTGCTCTTATGTAAACCACTCTCACTCCGGCCTCTAAATAGCCGTGTTATAACAAAATAGTTTAAACATGGTTCCAATAAAACATCAGGTGGTGCTTGTGTCCCGATTGGCTGTTGAATGTTCCATACTTATCGGTATTATCCAACATTTATTTATATGTTGTTTAACCACAAGGGTGTATCACTTGTTGTAAATAACACGTTTTTGTATTATCTCCCTATAAAGTTGTTGTGGCTAGTGCTCTAGCAAATAATCTGTTATTTACAATTCCAGCAGTTACAACTAGCACTGATATTCACTTGAAGACGTGTTTAAGGCCACTTGGTGAAGGTGATGCCAGGTAAGACTACACGATTGAAGCCCACAGTCTGGTAATTTCTGAGACATTTTTTCCGTTGCTCCCCAATGTGGAGGTCAAGGTGATGTGCAATGATCAGGTCTTGAAGTATGACATAATCAGCGAACAGTGATGTGTCATCTGTGGCTCTCCACAACACCAATCGGATAAGTCCAGTATGTCAGAATTTTGTTTTCAAATTGCTTCCGCCCTGTTCTGAAGTTCACCAATAGGATGACAGTGTGGAAAAAAACAAGGTGCCAAGTAGACTCCTGGTGGTAGATGGAGACAGGCTTGTTGCAATCTAGCAACAACACCCCTTATTATAGAAGAGCATTGTCTATGGAAAGTTCTTTTGAAGCATGATTGACACGCCTCCTCATCATCGTCCCATCACTCTATACACCTCGGCTTTGTGCTTTAGCACCGGCTGTGGCTTCAATTTTTACTGGTGCAACTTTTTGAATTTATGAATTACTAAGACTCTTTGAACTTACAGAACTTCACATTTTGTTCCCTTTATATAGAGATTTACTGGATGTTCAGGCATTTATTAAGGAAGTATAAAAAAAGGTAAAAGCCTCTTTCTAGGTTTATATCTCGCATCATCATTTATCAGTTAGTTCCAAAGAAAACTAGGCGTCTGCTGTCGGCCCCGACAGCAAGGGTGTATCTCCGAAAAGTCCCCAATTTCCTGCGTTATACAAGCTAATTCACTGATTAGTTTCCTCAAATTAAATGTTAAGTTATGTCAAGTGAGTAAAATATGGTTTTAATGCGATAGATTTACTCGAGTCGATTGATATTCACCAAATATGGACAAAACGGTTAGGAAGATATGTCCAAACAACAGTGGGGATTTTTTACCAAAAGATCTCATCCTTGTGAGTAAAAACTTGAACTACTAGAGAAGAATAAGATTTTTACAAGTTAGATCTCCTCGAGTCGATTCACACACACTAGATTTGGACTAAATCAGATCAATGGTTGAGAAACTATGGCCTGAAAACTTTTGGAGATGAAACTCCCCTTATTGATAGTTATGCAAGTGACCTCTTCCAAAATCAATCCAGTTCTTTCTCGCAATTAAGTCTACAGTATGTGGGTATAACATTTGAAAATGTTCTATGATACAGTTTTTGAGTAATTGCAAAGGATCTGCGGCGGACACACGCCGATGATGATTCTATAATCCGCCGACTTTTCAGGGATATAATAAATTTCATATGTTCTCAAAATGCATTAAAATTATATTTGATTATGTGTCAATCCAGATACTATTTAATTACACATCAGGTTATATATATATGAAAAATACATATTATAACCAATACAAGTACAATAAAGAATAATTGTTAGTTTCTCTGAGCAGCAGCTTTTTGTCACGGCTAGAGTTTGAACCTCTAGTTAGGCTCTAATATCTATTTAATGTACCGTATGAACATCAACAACTTACAGAAGAACCACACCCTCAAACAAACTCACTCATCCATCCCACTATTTTCCATAGGCGTATATCCATAGTAGGGTCAAAAAAGAAAGTTTGACGCTGGCCAATGCAGACACAGGGAGAACCAGTACACAGAATGTCCTCAGGTCTGGATTTGAACCCAGATCCTTCTTGCTGTGAGGTGACAGCGTTAACTAGTGCATCACAGCATCACAGCAAACACCTGTTGAAGGACTGAGAGATGTTTGGGAATATTCATGTCTAAAAGCTCTAATGGCCTCTTACCCGCACAAACAACCAAAGGAAATGCATCTGCAAGTTTATGAGTACTGAAGAATCCAGAAGGTAATCAGGGGGGCTAGAAGAGCGGGAGCTGGGTAATGGACTGCTTGCAGAGTGAGCAGCAAGAGTCCACAGTAACAAACCCAACAGGAGGTAAATAGAGCTCAAACAGCTGCCCTAAAATATGTTTAACATATTAAAATGTATATTCATCCAATCAGATTTATCATGTTTCTCGTTACTATCACAACTGTTGGGATATTATTTTAAAGATCCAGAACTGTGTATGATGTATAAGTAAAGGCGCTGCACTCTACCACATCACTGAAAGCGCTCCATATAAAGTTTTTTTAAGTTATGCAAATTCATGCCTGCCAGTTCATATGTGCACACACAAACACACACTCAGCAGTGTAATAAGTTGACTTCTCAAAATCCCAAGTTAATCTGATGATCAATATCAACTCGTTAAAGCGATTGCATTTTTCAGCTTTAGAAACCTACAATTAATAATATAATAGATAGAAATATAGAAATTATGAGGTAGGCTTCCTGACTCCTTAAAGTCAACTTAAGTATTAAGTCAGACACATGAGACAAAAATAAGGAAAACATTTGTTATTTTTCTATTCAATGAATTTGTTGAGGGTTCTTTTGAAGGAATGTGAGAATTGAGTTCATGTGCTTGTAATGTCGAAAGTCTACATTATGTGGTATTTATATTTCACTGGTTGGTAAAAAAAAAAGGAAAGGATTAAGATTAAGAGTAAAGTGGAAGGTAATGGAGAGAATAGAAAAGGAAGACAAAGGGGGAAAATAGGGACGAATTGAAAGATAAAGAGGCTGGAGGAGGTCCAAATGAGCAAGAGATGGAGAGAAAAGCTCGGAACAGAGGAGAGGTGAAAAGAACAGAGGAGAGGATAGGAGAATATAATCCCTTCAGCAGAAGAGGAGGATGTGTAGAGATGTAGGAGGCGGCTTTGAAAAGGGATTCAGAGTTCAGATTAAAACAATCAACTGAAAGAGCATAAAACACATCTTAGCATAAATAGTGGAGGCAGAATGAAATAGCTATAGGTGCTTTTGTCTCAAGAATAATTCTTACCCCCTCCCCTGAGGCTGATTGATTAGAGGAATGCAAGCAGACACATGGAAAAAGACAGAAATTTCCTTTCTTATTAAGAACCAGATGTGTGGATCGGTACCATCGTCTTGTCTAATGATGGAGCTAATGATGGAGCTAATGATGAAGCTAAAGCTAGCACATACCTAGCTTATATAGCATGAAATCAGAAGGTAGAGGGTAAATATATATATATATACATATAATATTGTTTCATTTCGTTTTTTATTTTAATGTAAATGCAGTTACAAATGCTTTTTATCATTTCCTGTTGTAAACATATACATATGTAAACATTGTTATCAACCTTGTTATCGATCTACAACACCTTTAATAGTTGGGATGATAAAAACTAGAAATCGGAATAGAAAACGGCAGCAATGTTTTCCAAATTAGGAGGTTGAAAAAAAAAGAGAAAAGATATCGACAGAAGAATGAGAAAGTGATGAGCTGACAGTTGTTGAGGAACAATATCAAGCATGGATGCGCTTTAAGAAAGCAATACTGAAGGGGGAATCAGAGCATTACGACAAATATGAATAGCTCATTCAGTAGATACATAGACAATCCTTTATATTACCGCCTTCATAAATATCTGTGTCTGTCAGCGTCTGAACTTAGGGCAGGCTTTATGTGGAACAGATCTGTTGTTTGGGTCATCTCACCAGCTCACCAGCTCCCCTGGTTGAACATTTTGTTTCTTATGTGACTTGAGACGCGATCTGGGCTGTTTATTTGTGCAGCACTGTTTGCATTGCGCTGTGATTAGGAGCAGTGTCATGCATAATTTACAGCTCTTTGTGAAGCGTTGCAGAAAGAGTGAGGGTCGCTGGCCAACAGTAGCGAAAACAGTGAAAACGAGATATATTGGGGTTGATATATATTGGGTTTGAAAATGTGCTGACTCTGTTTAAGTAGACCAATGCATATTATTCTATCTTAAAAAAAAAAAAGGGAGAAGTTAGCTTTATCTTATGGTAAATATGTATAAATACATTATTCATAAGTACTTTGAATTCAAGGAGTTATTGGTTAATATTAGCAAAAATGAGTAATATGTTTATTTGAACAGTTAAAGGAATTTTTAAGAAACATAAAATCTTCGGCCCTCTAGCGGGGTTGGGGATTTTCTGTCCTGAGCAATAGCAATTTACACCCCCTCAGTCAAGGGTTAGGTTCTAGACTGACTGGTATAGTAGGGTTAGTGGTTCTGACCAAGCTATCCAAGAGTTTCATCTTATAAATTGAACTTTTTTATTTAATTTTCCAATTTACCAGTTCCATGAACAAGTTTCTTAACTCATGTGCAAAAAGCTACAGATCAGAACCAGCCAAGTGTCAAAACTGCTCCAGTCATTGGTTAGACACAGAGACGTGAACACAGGTTATGTTCTGCATTAGGGCTGTCCAAAATAAATATAAGAAATAACAATTATCTACGTGTAGCCTGTCATGATTTACTTGAAGCAGAAGAGAAGGGATGGCCTACCATGTGAGGGGTAGATATGGTTAATGAATGTCCCTGCAGAAATTCTGTTCTCTCTGCAAAGGATTTGACCTGAAGGCCAAGTCTACACAAGACACTCGATAAGGATAATTAGAGGAAAAATTTGATATTGTTTATGGTTTCATTATTATTTTTATTCATTTTGATTAAAAAAACATCCTATAAATGCCAGTAATTTCAAGATCCTTTTGGGGGTGGTGTAGTTTTCAAAATAGGAGTGGCATATCAGCCTACAGTAGCCTGCAAACACAATATCTAGCCATCATTTCTGATTTATTTCAGCATAAAATGACTTTGGGTCGTATAAGAACTTTTTTGGGCATTGTGGAAGTCAGAATATTTGAAGTGAAATTGCAGTCTGCTAAAGCTGGTGTAAAACGTTCAGACTCCTGCATTGAGAAAGAGAAGCCGCTATCTCAAATGGAAACAATGCCTCACAATTCACTCCGTCAAACTGTTCTCAAGCCATGCAACAATACACTCAGTATTTCAGTGGAAGCTATTATGAGGTTTTAGCAGTCTGAATTTGTCAAATCAAGCGTACAGCTGTCCTGGAAACAGAAGATTTTAGAGGTTTAATAGTCCATCAAAAATCGAATTATAACAGTTATCCGGAAATTATTATTTTCTACAGTGAGATGATTTGTCCAAAAATCAATTAACAGAAACTCAAAGGGTTTAATTACTTCTTTGGTACTTTTAAATTCAAATGCCCTGTTTATATCGCTAACATGCATTCTCGCTATTGTTTTACTATTTATAAGACCTGGGGTCAGGTCAATTGATTATTAATTGAACTGATTTTTTTCCCTCTATTTTCTGATGTACTGTAAATAAGTAATGAAGTATTTAAAAAACAGATTCCTGTATGAAGCGTTTTCTCTCTTTTCCATCACCGAGCCTGTGTGTCTTTTTCTCTTTCTAAATCCTATTCTCCCACTATGTTGCAGGATCACTCTGAATGGGATGAAGGTGTCGAGACCAGACGTTCGCATCGGCCGCTACAGAATGATTAAACACGAGAGAGACAAACACAACGAGCCAAACCCTCAGAGGTACTGCAGGAGTGTCCAGACTCCTTCTCCAGCTTTTACTTCTTAGACTTAGACTTAGACTTAGACTTAGACAGACTTTAATTGTCATTCAAATTTACACCCATACAGTGTTCATTGCAGCGAAATTGCGAGGTATTAGCTCTGAAAACACTTAAAAGAAATAGGGCAGGAACACGTGTTGTACCTAAAGTGAAATAGTGCAATAAATAGTTTTTTAAAAAGAAATATATATATATACGGAATAAATAGATACAATACTATATAAAACACTATTTTTGTAATTGTGTGATGTACACATTCTTATGGAGCAGTCCGGTATAGTATAGTCAGAGGGAGAATATATATGAAAGGGGGGGGGGGTGGTATTATGTAAAGTTCAACAGTTGTAAAGTTCAACAGTTCAGATTTCTTTTTTATCTTAATTTGAGAGACTTGTGATCATTTGGTACTTTTAAGGTTATGCAATCAATACCGTGTTTTTATAATAAGAATCAGCCACCGTGTAATATACTGGAACATGATCAGCTCAGACCACCGGCAGCCAGCTTTACACTGTCATCCATATTTTCCGCCTTCATGCTGTCTAGTTTTACTGTAATTACATGTTGAAGATATTTTAACTTTTAACGGTGATGATTAACCAGAGATAGTTAACCAGAGATCGTTAAAGGAGAGCTGTAGAGAGCTGCCTACTGCCAACAGCACTCCAGCTGTTAGAGCTTGAGTAGCTCCTCTAAAGACAATGAAAAGAAAATGTTCCCTATTATACACAATACCATTTATTATAATATTGTCACACACACCCAAAAGTTCACTCCTATAGTTCAAAGAACCTCAGTGTCCTGGTAGCTAAAGCTTTAGGCCTGCAGTGTGTTTATCTACAGAGTAAAATGTAATATTACATCTGCCGCTGCTGGGATTCATACAATCAGGAAAAAGGAAAGTGGCACATTAAAGCAGAAAAATGCTATAAGACCATCCTTACAATAAAGTCAGGTGATCTCTCATCACAGCATGTTAAAAGATAATGTCAGAGGCTACAGAAATACATGAAATGCATGAAGACATTAGTAGATGATAAGTGACTAAAGACATGCGTTTCAAAGATGCAGCAAGAATTTGTGGATGTCAGAGTTGTGTTGTTGCATAAATTCAATTTCTGCTAACACCCAACATGGATGAACACTGAAATGGCTGTATGTGTCGTCTAAGTGTCATCTTAGATGTTTATTGGATGTGGGCGGCAGGTACAAGTCAGATGAATGAGCCTTTACTAAACAAAAACAAACTGGGAAAACCCGGGCTTAATATTCTTGCTCTCTTTATGATTGGAAGATTTTTTAAATGCCAAGGACAAAACATTTATAACAAACTAAGAATTTCTTTTCAGAGATGCGGCCAAGGGGCTTACATGTAGTTCTTCTCAGTACGCCCATTTAAATTGCTTTTCAGAGGAATGTGTTAAAATGCTTCCTATATAAATGTGTTATTTTCTGGTTTGATGAATGAGACCCAAAACGCAGAGATGAGCCCTCCTAGACAAATTAATCACCAGGAGTATAGCACCTCCATTAAGCTGCTTAAACGTGGATTATCACTCTTTACTCTCATCTAAGAGCCCCTGTTGTCACGCCTGGGTGGGTTGGCCAATGATTCCTCTCAACACAAAAATCGATAGTTGCTGTTCCTGGGGTACAGTGACAATATAATGAGCTCTGTTCCCTCATTTTAGTTTTAAATTGATCAAATGTAAGATAATTATATTGCAGCATATATGACTGTAACTACAGGGTTCAGAGATGAGCTCTGGTTTAAGTTGTGTCTCCTAAACTGCTTTATAATTGGTTTATTAAAAAAAAGGCTGGCAGCATGGTCCAGGTCTGAAAGATCATACAGTCATATCATACAGTATAACAACTGAAAAAGACCAATCAGCCATAACATTATAACCACTGACAGATGGAGTCTGTATATTGATTGTCTTGCAACAACGGCTGGGTGGGAGCCATATAAATATAATATTAAACCCATATAAAAGTTTAAAACTAACCGTCTAAGCTGTGAAACGACAGTAGCAAAAAATAAGAAGGCAGCGCAACAAGTCGTCCATCATTTTGTGTGCGTGTGTGTGCTTGACACTCACTTCCTGTTTCCCCTCCTCTTTCTGCTCTGTGTTCTCCGGTCCGTGGATCTGACTTCCTCAATAAGAGTTGACACTAAAAGGGGCTATTTATTAAGGGCCTCTACATTATTTACAACTGTAGCGAGCCGCTGGAAATAGCTGCATAGGACATAATGACTTGGAAAATTTCATCTTAAAAGATCTTTGAAAAGAAGTGTCATTTTGACTTAACTGAGCGTGGTGGCTCAGGTTAATCAGGGAGGTTGTGAGAAAAGGAATGATCTCGTCTTGGTGTTAATCAGGCAGGATGGGTGGAGGGGAGAAAGATTGTATTCGTCCCTTACTCCTCTGTATCGCTTTTAATACACGAGCCTATGAAAATGGCGGCCGAGCAGGGAACGGTTACAGCGGAGAACAGTGCAGCATATGAAAGTAATTTCCATTTCAGCTAAAATGGGAATCGCGTTGAACTGTCACTATTTTCTCAGGTGAAAAAGCTGGCAGATATTTCTGAAAGTTACGTGAATCTCGGGCTGGATTGTTGTAGACATCAGTCGTGGTAACTGGGTTGGCCAAACCTTTATTACAGTTACCCTTGAATAAACCGGCCGTTGAACACGGCTTAGGTGTCCATGCTGGAATGCCGAAGTTTAACGGCTATAATGATTGCCTTGTTCTCCATCTTAGTTTAAGAAGCTATTATTATGTCCCTGAAAAGTCGGGCATATCGTAGAACCATCGTCGCGTCCGTCGCAGATCACTAATGTTAGCACGACATCTCAAAAACTATTTCATGGATCATTGTCATATTTTATTCACATATAGACCTTAGTGTGAGGTCGAACTGGATTGTTTTGGGGAGAGGTCGGTTGTATATTTCTGATACCTGGGGGAGCTTTATTTAAACGTTTTTGGGCTGTCATTTTTCAGACATTGTTCTGATATTACTATTACTTTGTAATAATTTGAGCATGAACCTCATAGGATTTTCAAAAATGCCTGCCACCTTTTGCACTTGACTAAATACCGACGGTTTAATGGGCTCCCCTTTTCAGTGGAAATGGAAATAACTTACATGTTGCACTGTAGTTGTAACATGTAACCGTCCCCTGCTTGACCGGCAATTTCACAAGCGAGCAAATTCTCATATGCCCCTCCCCCTTTTCTAAGTAGCCAAAATGGAAGGCTTGAGGATATAAAGTCCAGTATGGGCCAATTGGGTTTGCCATTCAGACACTCTTCGTCTGATGAATTTTGAAATAATTACTGGTGTGAACACTCTGCTCTCAAAATGGTGAAATAAAGTATGTAGGTTTGTGGATTGAGGCACAATAGATGAAATTTTGTTTTCAGGATACGAGGCTAACCATGAATTGTCTTTATATTTACAGGAGCCGGCTTTACCTTATTCCACCTTTGACCCTTTAATGCCCTCACCAACTAAAATAAAATATGTGAAAATTATATCTTTTATACATTTTATTTCCTTGGGCCATTTATTAATCTAATATCTTAAAAAAACCTCTAAATTTAGCATAGATGACAAATTGTTCAGTCCTGCATGTTTTTAAACAATAAAAAAAAAGACTTTTGTATTACATGGAAAATATTCAATTTAAATTAGATTGGCTCAACCTTTTGGTAAAGCATGTTTTTGACCCTCATTAAACTTTTTGGGTTGTCTCAAGTTACATTATTTTATTTAGTAAGTCCTCACATGCTTTAATAGGCCCAAAAGATCCTACTTGCCATGATTAATACCTCCTCCACGGTGGCCCCTTTGATCTGTGGTGTCGCCCAGGGCTCCATCCTTGGCTCCTTACTCTTTAGCATAATCATGCTGCCACTGGTTCATATTATAAACAGGTTAAGTCACATTAACCTGGGGTCTCAAAATTGGATCAACCAATCAGTTCGGCAGAAAGGTTGTTAAGTTCAGGCAATACATGTTTAATTACAGTGTAATGACAATAACAGTTTTATTCAACCTCACCTAGTCTTTAAGAAGTACCTTAAATAACTACAGTTTTACTTCTCAGGCTGCACACAGATGTTTTTCACTCAATTGCAAAGATAAACAGGCCTTTTGTTTCCGCTTTTTATCTTCAGGTGCAGAGGTGTGTTTCTGTTTAGATTCAGATTGATGATTGAGTCTTTTGGGAGAGTTTATCTGAAGTACCTGCGTAATGTCCAGTGTTTACCTCAGGAAGCATTGTCTTGACTCTTTGATGAATGTGTACTGTCTCCTCTGCGTTCACACACGCACACAGCCACACACAAACACACACACATTCAGGTATATTTATTCAAACATGCACGCACAGCAGTCCATTTTCTCCACCTTTTTAGAGATGCTGGGTAGGCATAGCAATGAGATATTGGGCCAACACAAATAAGAAAGGGGCACATTCATCACCAGCCTCAAGTATCGGATCACATACACACAACCACACACACAACCACACAGGTTCACTTTGTCTAACAAAAGTCCCCCATTCATTTCAAATGAATTAGTCTCTCACTCACATTGTTCAATATTCCATTCATATGTTATCATCCTGGGACAGTGGGGATGCAGGATGTGTGGGCGGTGTTTTGTGTGTCTTTGTTTGGGTTTGTGTGTGTACGCCTCTCAAACTGTACTGACTTTAAGTCTGTATAGTCTGTTGCAGGAATATTTTCAATTATATATTATATTAATATTAGTTTTCTTGCATTTGTTTAATCCATACCAAAAAACAAAGTATGAAAGAAGACAAAGATATTCTGATTTTTCAATAGGGGTTGTGTGCCATTTATTTGTTTCTCCAAAAAGAAATTTAGAAATATTCTGGTTGTAAGACATTTCCTGTAAATACAACAACTTTGAAACAAGTGGTAAAATGGACACATTTCAGTAAAACGGATTTTTGAAGATTGTATTTCTTGTCTGCCTTCACTACATATACTTTCCTATATTTTTGATCAAAGCCGCAACCAAGAGTTGTGAGCAAAACATTGAAAACTTGTGAAAGGATCCATCAATGTGCTTCAAATCTTACAAGTGAAATCATGTATTCAAAATGGATCCAACATCATATTTTATATTTTGGTTTGTTTGATGCAGGTTGTCTGAGACTGACAGTTACTGGGTGACCATGTTCCCCCTTTGTTTGGACAGCTCTAAGTTGCAAACAAGCATTAAAATCTAGCAATTCCCCCAATGAGGTGTCTGCAAGCACGTTTACGACCACCTCTGGCCAGACGAGTTGTCATAGTATTATCACGTTTTCTAGGAAATAGTAAAATGGACACATTTCATTGAAAATGTAAATATACATTCACCATATTTACATCTTTAGATTTTAAATGGTATTTTTTTTGCTGGCCAGATGCCCAGACGCTGAAGTTCTTTGACAGGATCCTTTAAGATGGCTTACAAAATCTGTTAGTCTTGAAATTATAAATTCATAATAGACATAATATGGAAATGAAACTGTCTCATCAGATTTTGAAATTTGAAAGTAATTAATTTCTTGGACTTAAATGTTTTTTGAATTGAATTAATGCATCTCTGGCATCAAAATCAAATGGGACAGATGTACTTCCATATAGTTACAAGGTAGATTCTCTTTATTTTAGGTTACGTCATACTGCACGAAAAATGTAGTCCAGCTCTGATTTTTTTTTTTTTTGCTCATATGTGACCTTTTCATAGCAGTGTGAACAGCAAAAATCACACGGAAACTGATATTTTCCAGTTCCAATTAGAATTTGACTTCAGTCCGAACCGACTTTGATGTCATCCTCCAGGGACATTCATCACGAAACTGGGCTGGTCGGTTTCAGGCCATTTCTTTTGAGTTTTTTTCAATTTTCTGCATAACATATTATAAAAGAAACTGACTGACTTTAGTGTCTTCCATTTTGTTCAAGTATGAAGGAATGATCGGATTAGAGCATTAAGTCTGGAGGTGTGAATGTAGCCTTTACCAGAACTAGGCTACTGTTTCTGTAGGTTTCCACTCTTTGTTCCGAGTTCCCCGCTGCACATCTTAGCATCATGTTTAGATTCTACTGGTAAAAATTGTCTTAACTAAATCCGTCCCAAACGTTTCACATCTCCATTATGACATTTGTCTACAACGGGGTGAACTGTAACAGCACAGAATATATGACGCCAGAACACAACAACCCAGAGAGGCTGGCATGAGCTATTATTGATATCCTTCACCAGAAATGTTTTCCTCTGTGGAATTAAAATTTTACATAGCCCATTTTGGAACCACCTGGAAATCAGGCTAATGAATATGTGAGGATGACTGTCTTTGTCTTGCTCTCTAACTTTCTAAGTAAGACTAATGGATTTGAAAAGATTTGCACAAAGATTGAGCCAACATTCCTCTCCTTCTCTCTGTATGTATGTAGGGATTCATTTATTCTACATAATCTCTGCTACATTAATCTCCTTCTTATTTTTTTCCCCCAGTTCTCACCTTATTTTTAATATCAGTATATCTTGCTCCCTCCATCTGTCAATCTGTTTCTCCGATATATATTTATCTCTCTGCCTTGCTATGCTCCTTTTTTCTCCCTCGCCCTCCAGCCTCCATTTCCCTTTAAACTGCCTGCTTTTTCTCCTCCCTTGTCCTTTCTTTCCTCACACTCCTTCCCTTTAACTACTTCCCCTTTCTTCTAGAAGTAGGTGCTATTGCTTTTGTAGACATCAGACAGCACTCTTTCCTATTTTATATCAAGATACTTGTCAACATTTTCCTGCAAGCATTCATGCCAATGGAGCTGCTTTTGATTTGTGAGAGACAAAGGGAGAAAGCGATGCAGAGAAGGAAAGAGAGCCTCACTTGTCAGATTTGACAAGTGAGGCTCTCTAGACGCAGTGGTCCGTGTCTGACTGAAGTGTCAGCCACAGGAGCACGTCCGAGCATGTTGTTAAGAAAATGCCTTTTGTTGGAGGCAGTCATCACTGTCATTTGAAAAGGCCGAGCCTATGCACACATCAGCGTTTTCTCGGTTCCCAGCGAGTGTCGTAAACAGGCTGTTAGACGCTCACACACTGTGATCTCATTTCCATCCTGACCAGCAGCAAGAACTGATCACACTGCTTATAGGGTGACAGGAGAGTGAGCGTTGTGAATCTGTTTTAATGCCAAAGGTTTCATCACAAAGTGAACTAAAGCACAGCAGCAGGTCTGTGTAACTTTGTGACACACTGAGTCAGGCTTGTTTTTGTTTTTTTATCCGAGCTGATTCCAGCATAAAAGCAGATTCTGATGTAACTGTTGAAACACAGCCAATGGGGAAGAGGAGATCCAGCATAATTCAAGCAAGACAAGGCAGATGTGATATGGAACAGAGTTCAGCCGCAGCGTAGTGCAACAGCCCCACCCGTTGGTCAGGAGTGGGATAACAAATGAAGACGAACCAAGAACTTTCTTCTATGATATTCAGTTTGTATATAGAGCAGGAAGGCTGGGGGGAAAAGCTGAACTGTAAATAAAACGAACAATGATTACTTGACTTCCTGTGTTCCTGTGTGGATTTTGACCATGCTAGAAAGGGACATTTGTCGTGTTTGCTTCCTAAAGTCTCATGTCTATTTGAACTTCAGGATCTGTGAATGTGAATAATTTGTACCTACAGTGTATACTCTTTTCTTTTTTGTTGAGAATTACTGAATTATCTGAGCTCAAATAGTCAGAATTGTTTAATATATGCAACAAGAGACAAAAAATAGCAGTACGCACTCACAGCTCTGGTCTGTGTGAGGCTGTTATATCCATTAGAATCTTCTTTTTTCATATATTCACCTCAATGACACCCAAGTGCATCACATTTTCCTGTAACCAGCCTTTTTTCTTGTGTTGTAAGTTTGATCCTCTATGATGTAATAAAATGCATCTTAAAACAGATCCATAGTCAATCCTGTAATTATCTGCATTTGCATATTACTTTTGGGCCAAAGCAATCAAACATATTTACACACGGCACGCAATGATTTCTTTATAAAACAAAGCAACAATGAAAAATGGCTATGGCATCCACGGTAATTTTCTTCATTACATATCACAAAACAGTACTGTATCTCAAAATACTATAATAATGACAGTATATTATTGGAAAATGTAAAAGATGACGGTAACCCAATAACATACTGTAGACAACTACAGAGTAAAAGTAAATTATCTTATAATATATAATTTTGTGATTGTGTGAAAGGGAAGTCTTTTCTTTTGAGTTTTAGTGGCAGTGTCTTTTTTAGTAATTTCTAATATAATCTTTCTCTCCTTTGTCCTTTCTCCAGATTCAATAAAATACAAAACACGAAGAACACAATGAGGAAGGACGGGATCAGCTCTCTGACCTACAGACTGTTTCACGTCAAGAAGTACCCGCTGTACACCAATATCTCTGTGGAGATCGGCAAACCACCGCCCAGGCCTTTCAAGGGCTAGAGAGAGAGAAGATGGAGGAACCAGATGAGGAGGGGGCTGAATGGGCTTAATGAGGGGAACACGTCTAAAACATCTGGACCGATTAAGGAGACGGAAGGGAGGGGGGGAAATGAGCCCATCATGGGCTCTTCCTACATTTTTATCCTCTTTCTCTGATTTATACTTTTTTCAGTTCAGCCATTTATGTAACGAGGACCAAGAATGTCCTCCTATAACTTTTTCAAGCAGCCATTGACGTCTTTACTTTGGCAGTCTTTTACTTCAGAATGAAAATATTTGAATATGAAGAGCTGACCAAAGTTCGCAAGATGAAACTCTGGCTATTTCCATTTGTAGACTGGAGGACGTCCATCGGCATATCCACAGGGGTTATTGTCTCATATCCACTATCCCGGACAGCATTAGATGAATTTCCTGGAAGATCATGTCAGCAAAATGAAAAACGGGATTTTCATAAGGATACAAAGAAAAATAGCGGCTGGGTGGGAAATTAAATATCAGGAAAATAACAAACATGGTGGAAAATGTGCCAAGCAGTGTTGCTGAAGAGAATGAGGATGTCGTTTGGAGGCAAACTGTAACTTTTATAAAACATGCAATTATGGATCATGGAATAAATTCAGATGGACTGCGTATCAAAACATCTCTCTCTCATCTTGACAGATGATCTCAATAGACGATTTAATATTGAGATTTTTTGATGAGGAGTCATCTCTACGGATCTCACAACTCAATCAGATCGTCTGATTTCAATGAATGAATGTGTATTGTGCCTGCATCGAGCGCAGAGGACCTGAAACAGTGCCGGGAGCCCCTAATAAAACTACGCTTCGTAAGCAGCAACAGACTCCTGAGGACTCACTTTTGGGGCTCGTTTTTTATATAAATAAACTCAAACTTTGGGGACAGGAACTGACTTTTCGGAGTGACGGAAAACGTTTTGCAGGCGGTGGAAGATATGAAAGGGTTTGACATGTGCTGAATGCTTGTGGTTGGAACTACAGTGGGAATGCATTTGAAATCAGGTTTGGGGAGCGAAGACAAGGCATATATCCTGGCAGCGCGGTCATGATTGTTAGCTCATGGGGCAAAAACTGGAGATTTGGCTCGTGTCTTCTCACTGCACTCGAAGAAGATAGATGTTTATTTAGGTAATCTGTTCTTTGAAGGTAAATTCTTGTTTGTACAAGATGCTTAACGTACAATATTTGATCAAATAAATATATATACATCAAACATGAGCTGTCAGCATCAAGTCATGAAACTTGTTTCATTGGGAAAAAAAAATAAAAAGTAAAACTTGACCTACTGACAAGAACAGCAGAAAGTAAAATGAATCTATGAGGTAATTTTTTCAGCCTGCAATGTTACCTGGGTTTTCGCTTTTTTATAATTAAAAACCATTTGAAAACTGTTAATATTACATTTTTTTCTCTACGGTATATTTTCGTTTTAGTAATCAAATCTGAAGAGGAAACTATGAGGTGGTGATGAAAATGGTGAACACTAAGGCAGTATAGAAGTCATTGTTTGACTGACATCACATTTAACATCATCTGCTGTCAGGTTCTGCAGTGGGATTTATATTTTATCATGCACCTATATCTCATTAATAAATCAAACAGTTAAAGTTTCATTGTTTGATTAAAAAAAATGTGTAAAAAAATTACTTGATCATGATTTCCCGCATCACTCTTCTTTACTTTTTGATTTTTGTGTAACTTTGTGTCTAGAGTTGTTGTCACTACTGACGCCTAAATGCCAAACTGATGCCTTCTGACATTACCTTTACTAAGTTTAGTTTTAAAGGTCTTTTTTGGGTGTAACTATGTGTGATATGTGTTCCATGATACATCAGAGAGAAACAAACGCATTATCGTTTCTGTTGAGTCACTTATATAACCTATAGAAAATATTTCAAGCAGTTTGAAATTTTGACACATAATTTGTAGGGAATTCTGTAACACTTTAAATTTTTCATCACACAGAACAATTCAGTGCTTTTATTTAGGTGAAAACTGTGAATTGTTAGCCTTCTCCTTTATTGGTCAGCCTTGGGGCAAAATTTCCCCCATCTGTTTGGCGCTCCCTTATCCTCCTCAAGCCCGTTGGAAGATTTAATTCCGCCTCTCTTCAACACACACACACACACGGACACACGGACACACACATGCATTCAGACTGTCTTCCTTTTGTTTGTGCATTATGTCTTCTTTCATTGCGTTTTCCTTTCCCACTGCCCTTCCAGATTGAGTGTGTCAATGGCTCAATGAGCTTTGTGGTGGCCCCACTTCAGGCACAGCTGTGTCTCACAGGAAGCTTCTTTCAATAGATATCGACAGGGACTTTCTTTTTGTGTCAATGAAACTGTGCCACTTACTGTATCTTGATTTCTCTTTATAATCTCACTCTTTGTGCACATCCCCATTTGGGAATCATTCTGTGTCATCCTATTTCTGAACCTCACCCAAACTTTGCATCCTTTCTCTTCTCAGTTTCTCCTGCTGAGCTTCAGTGTCCTCAGTGGCCAGACTAATGGGGTGGTGGATCAATTCAATCCCTCTTCTCTACCGTTTCCAGGTTACTCTGGGAATTGTAAAAAAAAATTTGTAATTGGATTTTCTTACTTTCACTATCCTTAAATTTTGTGAGAACTAAATGATAGATTAAGAGAAAAAAAACAGTCAAAAAAAGAAGCAATAGAGGCAACATAATCCTGCTTTACCCATAATGCACCTGGACTTTGTCATAGAGTTGCAAAGTTGGAGGAGCTATTTTTGGAATCCTGGCTGCAAAACAGTCTCATTAATTTTTCAAGCTTGCATGAGAGTCACAGTCGGAGCAACCCATCTGCTTTTATCACATTCTTTGAGAGAATTCAAAGGTACATGCCTACATTAAAATTCAAAAGGTGTGTCAAGTGGGTCGTCCACCCTCCAGATGTCAGTTCCCTCACTATATCTCACTCAATGGATGAGTCGCCTGAATAATTAGAACCCATTAATGTTTCCATGGATTGCTATTGGTCAAACATTGTGATCTGGCAACCTGCCGCTATTAACATGCTCCATGCCATGTTCAATCTAGGTATGTTAACAAAGGTACAGTCTCCGGTAGTCAACATATAGCTACGATAAGCTTGTCTTCCATTTTTGTATCAATGTCCTACTACCATTCAAACCTGACGTTTTAAAAAAATAATAATAATTCAAATTTGGGTGTCTTTATGACGTTCCCATTACCCGGTTTAAATTTGCATCCGCTTGCCGCTTTGCATTTTCACTGCACAGTGTAAAACATTTTCCTCACATTTGAGAAACTTTATCTCCTTATTTAAACTGAGTGGGGGTATTTGATCCAGAGAACTGGAAGTAGAGACTCATATCCTAGCACCGCTGGTTAGAAGGGAATCCACGTCAGTGAAACTGATAATTGAATCCATTCATCATCGTCCATCATCTAGGATAATCACACACTTCTATGTAAAGTAACACTGAAGATATTGCTTAAAAATCTTTTAAATGTGAACGAGACCCTCCCTCCTAAATACACACTTTTAATCCTCACACCTCCAGTTTATAAAGTGGCCTTTTGTTTTAAATATGACAATTACATTTTATTTGGTAGAACGAGAAAAACTTCATAATCTCATCTGGTTGTTGTTCTTTTACTTTGAATGATTTCTTCAGAGCCACAGAGCACATACAGAGGCTGATTTCACGTTACCATGATGAGTAAATGGGACTTCATGCATAAAATCTGTGGGATGCCCTTCTATAATTGTAGCTCCCTCACGACTCCTTTGGCAAATCACAAGTGAATCTGTCTGAGTTGAGATGAAAAACGTTAACGCTTTAAAGTGACAGTTCTCGGAAGAAAATGGAGGATGTAGCAAGGGAGGCATGGTCCCAGCGGGTTTGACCTGAGATTTAGATTTAAAAGTCGGCAATAGAAACTTCCGCAAAAATTCTATTTGAAATGTTTCCTTGACCTGAAAATAAGAAAATGTGATGTTTCTTGTTGGCTGCTCCTGTTGTCTTTTTTCTTGCCTGCAGCAGAGCACAGTCAAGACTTTCAGACCTGTTTGGCATTTTTAACCATTTACTGTATCTCTAGCTCTGTTTTTGTACATTGAATGTTGAAAATGTTATCTTATATAGAATGCATTATGTCATATTAAACCTACTTTTCAATACAATCAATAAATCTGATTGTTAAAGATTAAATAATGGTGTTGTCAGTCAGTTAGTCACTCATACTATGGGAGCAGGTTACACTCTGGTGGTTTTGGGTTTTTTTTATTATCATATTCCTCAAGAAGGTACTCAAACTCTATTGGATGAATAGAAACTGCAGACTAAGGTCCCTCAGAACTTTTGGATTTAATCTGAATTTTTGGTTTTGTTAACCAAATATTCCTGTTTCCATTATTTTCTTTGTAATGCTGTACCATCTTATTGATACATTCGGTTTTACTTCTGTAATTATGCTTTCACATTCCAAGTAGTTTAAGTACTGTATATAATTCATGTTACCCAATCAATGTAATGCGTGCTTTTGCCTCCATCCCACTATCTACTACTTTACTTTCTATTATTTTCCAGAGAGCACATCTGCAAAACAGTTCGGAAACAGGATCTGCAGTGAAATCAAAAGGGAAACCTCTCAGATGTGAACCAGACTATTATAACTGCAGCGCATTGCATAGCAGTAAGCGCAAATCAAGACGAAGCACAAAGTGTGAGAATTTTTATAAACACAAAGAGGTATTTTAATTTGACCTTTCACAGATTATTTTTAGAGAGCTGGTCAGTTTTTCCAGTACGACACACCGTACGGTTTCTCCCAGTTCCCTTTGATTTAGCCAGTACATTGAAATTCTTCAAGGAATAATTTGACACTTTTTTTTTCGTAGATAATTAGAGTAGAAGATTGACTCCTCATGTCTGTACAGTTTATATAATTTTGTGGGGGCAGTTGCTCAGTAGGGAGAGTGGTCGTTCCTCCATCAGACAATCAGCGGGACATGCAGTTTACTTGTAGGGTCCTCTAACAAGACCTGGAAATCTGCACTTCGATATGAAATTCATTTCATATTGTTGTACTTTGTGTTTATAGTGGGTATGACAAAAGTGATAATAGACAGTAAACATTTCTGCCAGCTGTAGCTTCATATCTAATAAGCAGAAACTCAAAGAATGATGTTGATCTTGTCATCTTACTCTCAGCAAGTAAGCGAGAAAGCTCAGTCAACACAATGTCTATATTGTCTAACCTGTATTCCTCTCATTATTCAGTAATTAAGATCATCTATTGAAGAACAGTTTTCACATCTTATTTTGTGTCATTTATAGAAAATTTTGTTTGTAAAATGCGAGTGTAATCATTTATAGAGTAACCTGATTGCATACTTTTTTTTTTTAGATTTTTATAACCCTAGAAATTAAAACTTGATTCTAAACCATGCAGGAAAAAGTGAGAAATAAGGCAGTGAAACTTAAATAAATGCCATGATATGCCCCAACTCTACACATGCATACATCTCATTCAATGGTTCCTCGTGATTGAACTGGAAGATAATCACATATAACAATGGGAATATGTACTGTATAATGTATAGTTTGATAGCAGTAGAAATAACAACGTAGACTGTCTGCTTAGAAGGACGTTCATTTTCTCTGTAGGGAAATTAATAAAGCAGTAAATTGCATGTTGTTAATGATGCTCCATGTACAGGAACAAAAACTATTCCATGGAATGTAACTCCCTTCTAAAGTACAGCCACAGTCACCTTTGTGGCCAAAGTCTCATACATTACATTTCAATTAATGTGGAAACTAAATAACAGAATTTATAGAATCAAGTTGTTGATGACTTTGGGAAGCCATTTTCTAGTCTAAATTGCATCACAGGTTTGCAAGGATTTGGGTGCTGCATCGAACTGTGACAGGTCAATTACAATTTATCATCTAATAATCTCATTGACTTTTATTATGTTTTTTTCCAAAAGCAAGTGCCATGAAATTTTAAAAGAATACCTCATGGGTACCTGTGTTCTAGAAAAGCTCAATGATCCGTCTCCTCAAAATATAAAAGGGTAAATATCTGGAGTATGACCTTTGTCCAAAGTTGCATAATAATGCAACAAATGTTATACCTAGTCTTGCAATTTCAGAAGCATTCATCAACTTGCCAAAACTAACTGGCAAGTTGGTTTTGGAAAGGGAATTTGGAGTTTTGACGAGCGTGGTATCAGCCGCATATTTTGGCCTTTTGTGAAATCAGCATCTGATAATTGTCCAGCCTTGTCAACCAAATTGACACATCTAGCAGGACTCATCAGTACTGCAGAACTCTTGATAGAAAAGTCCTTGTAGAATGGCATCTGACCTCTTCTGATAGATTTGATTATTTTTAAACTATTGTATTTGGTCTTGTTCACTTTTGTTCCCTTAAAGTTTTCAGAGTTGCAGATATGGCGTCTCCACAGGAGGACAACATATTTTCACAGATCCAAGGTTTAGAAATGAGTAGCCATCAGGGATATTACATTTGGATTTTTAACAGCTGGTGCTCTGCTGACAGGGTGAATCATTTTCTCTGGGTGGACATTTGTTCAGGAGAGCAGTTTTTGAAGGTGGAGCAGGTGGCAAGGCGGTTCCCCTCCCAGTAACCAGCATCTTGACCATCGTGACAACGACATTTTGTGCAAGAGTCCACCCAGACAGGTTCTCCTGCAGGAATCACCCGGCTGCGTGATGCATTTACATAGCAGTTGGGACCTGTAGGGAGATGAACAACAGAAGCACTTTAAGTGTATCTACACATGAATAGGTACTACAAACAAGGAGGCACAAAGTAAAGTGGACAGTATTGTATAATACTGCACTTAAAAGTGGTGCTCATACTGTTGACCCTCTGTATCTGTTTTTTTCATTTCTATCTTACCATCCTGGCATTCAGGGCAGCATTTTCCCGGCTGGTAAATGGGGTTGACACAGGGTGGAGGGGCACAATCTGCAACTAGACAGCGGGCGATGCCGTCATTGTCGCAGGTGCACTGCTCACATTCTGATGGCTGGGGAGCACAAACACACAGACAGTGTGAGACCCTACTTGGATCATATATCTCTAATCAGCAAATCTGACCAAGTCTTTCTCATGCCATCTCAAAGGGGGGAGCCCTTACCTCCCCTTCCCTGATAGATCCTTTTGTTGCATTTCGAAACACCATATGTAATTCATGTGAAGTTAAAAGAGTCAGGCCTGTGAAACAGGCTACAAGACTTGAGGCTCCCAAATAAAGAGAACATTTAAGAAAATATTTATTTCAAGCTAGTTAAGTTAATTGCTCATTATCCAAAACTCGCCTTTGAAAAAACTTACTTTATTTCCACTGTCAGGAGTATATAGCATACATATCCATGCCCACCTTGTTTCTTCATTTGTGGTATACCTCTAATCTTTCTTTTGGATGTTATATTCTACACATACATCCTTTACAAATATATTGTAAGGCATCTGTGACAGAGGCTCAGTGGGTCAGCGCCCGTCTCCTGATTGGACGGTAGGTGGTTCAAGCCCTAGCAGGTCTACATGTAGTAGGGTCCTGGAGCAAGACGCTGAAACTTCTCCCTCAGGGATGGCTCAAATGCAGAGAAATAATTTCCTAAGTCTAGGAGATGAATTCTTTATAAAAGTTTTTATTAATTTTTTATTGGACTTAAAAGCAGTATGCTGGTTCATTTTTTCTTCAATACAGAGCCACGTGTAGTCGAGTAAATTCTACATTTCTAGTTTTTTGACAAAAGGAAATGTCCCCCTTATCATGCGTTAGTGTGGACATGAGTCAGTTTGTGGATATAATGACTTGAGGCACTCTGTGCTCCACGACAATAATATAATTAATATCTTTGAGGTCATGCAGTCCCCGTTCATACTGGAACACCGATCATCTCCATCTTTGCAAGTCTTAGGGTCTCAGACTTTACCTGGAAGTTCTTCCCCAGCTCGTATACCACTCCTCGGTACTCACAGCCGATCTTCTCGCACCTGGGGCAGCAGTCGGTGGGGTAGTGGCTGACATGGATGCACGCAGCAGGGAGAGAGGTGCACTCTGTGCGGGAACACGCTGAGCCTTCGGAGGTGCATTCACACTGGGTGCAGTGATCAGAGTCCAGAAAATACCATTCCCCAACAAAGTAAATGCTGCCGTTGGCTTCGCAGGTGCTTTCCTGCTGTCCGGCGACTGAGAAACAAAAACCGGCTTGTGCGCAAAGCAGCAGTGCCAAAACGGCCGTGCGCATTTTGCTCTCCAAGGAAATGCGCCCGCAGCAAACCATTTTGGTTGAGCCGAAGAAAAATGTCCAGAACATTATGTTAAGAGGTAGGTCGGTGAACTGAAAAAAAAATCCCCTGCAGTTCAACTGGAATTTGGTAGACAGTGTACCAAGTTGGCAAAAACCGTTAGATTTGATTACATTATTCCTGAGCACAGGAGTCCTTGGAGTTGTCTCAGACCTCCCTCCACTGCGGTCTACTGGTGCCTCACATGCACACACCCCTGCACACAGTCCTGCACAGAGCCCGGAAGAAGGTGGAGGTTGGGGGCATACAGAGGGGAAAGTTTTATGCACTACCTCTCTGATAGTTCACAGGCCGGGCTCAACTGCAGGCTGCGCCTCTCCCATTTTAACACGTCGTGGAATAACGTTACTTCAGACTTTTATAAGAGCACAGGTGGACTCGTGCGTAATTACCTTCTAATGTCTACAGAGTATATATTTAGCCTAACCTGTTGCACTGCGTCACTTCACATTACATGTTTGGGGGCTCCTTTAAAAGTGTGCATGATAATACTAGAATGTCCAGAGAGATCTCGCGATATCAATTCCACAGCAACGGTATGTTTGCCCTCGATACCATAGGGAAATGTGACGTCACCTGAATGTGTCCTATGTTACAGCAGGGTAAGTGTAAGTTTCTCTCCTGCAACACAGCTAACGGAGAACTTGCTCTTTATTATTGCTTGTTATTTTATTTTAGGTGCACCCTTTTAACACTTGTGAAATTATTTATTCCAGTTTCGCAGTCAATGTGCTAGCTTGCTAATGTTAGTCATGCTACATATAGAACTATATTTTCTAACCTTTTCCACTTATCTGGTTTCCAGCAGTTCGGACAAAGCTGATGAAGTTAGCAACCAGATCATATTTTAGGATTTAGTCAAGGGTGAATGAACATGAACTAGTAGGATCTTTATTATAGCCCGCAGGAATGTTGGATAAATGTATTCATATAAAAGTCTGCACTCAGGTACTATTAGCTAATGCCTTTGTAATGAGGAACTCAAACCATCTCAGTGCTTATAATGTTCTTATTGAACAGTATGGGTTTGTTATATTGTTTTGCATCCTCCATGAAAGTGATTAAAACAAACAAAGTTTCACAAACAAAATTGGCAGTTTGACAAGAGAATATCAGAAGTTTAACTGCCTTAGTTCAAAGCTCTTCCGAGTGTTGTGTGTTTATAAAGAGATTGTTCATTGTTAAAGTGTCGGAAACACCAAGAGCCAAAACTAAAATCAATGGGTGGGTTTACATGGACAGCCTAATTCCAAGTAGATTCGGAAAAGACGCCTAATCTGAAAGAAAAAGTTGCAAGTAAAAACCCCTTTCCGAAAGAAAAAGGCCCTTCTAAATGTGAGTATGAAGGAGGTGTCATCATTAAATTTAACAGAAACAATCTGACTGGGTTAAAAGAAAAAAATACTTAAAATGAACGGACAGCACAAACTGTTTAGATGATTGTTCCAAAAGGCTACTCCAGATTAAATATAAAACAATCGGAAGGGCCATTTTTCTGATGGGTCTTTTGTTTGTTCTCCTTGATTTATGATGGTGAACTTAACTTCTTCTTTGACTCCTGACTGTTCCCATATAATTTTATATAAACATAATTAAAACATATACATATGTAAAGGTCAGCTGTGGAGAATGTGCTGTATTATTATTATTATTATCAACCCAGGTAATGTTTAAGACGTCTTGTTCTTACCGGACTAAATTGAACAACCAAACACAACCTAACCATTGCTTACAGTTAGCAATAGTTATGATGAGATCACCATCTTTTGTATTCTTTTGTAAAGTATTTGATTTAAAATCCATACACATTATCTTGATTGTCCACTCTTATGGTGGAGGTCTCATTCGCCCCTCATGTGTGACATCGTCTTCAAAGCTTCCACTTTACTGTTTATGCCAGTTAGAAGGATGAGGTTGTTTTGAAATTGACGTGCACTAATTTCTAGAATTCTATACGAGTTGAATTACATATATCGTTATTTATTATTGAGATAATTAACAATTTTTGTTATTTGTGAAGCCTGAATCCCAATATTGTTACATCCACACACTTGAATGTGATATTATTTTAAGTTGAACCTTATATCGTTTTGGGCATATGTAAGTGTAAAGAGATTGTATTTGGGTTTGATTGTAATATGTCCTCTAGCTCCTTGGAAACATATATTAAACATATACATACAGTAACATTCAATACTTTGGACGCATCCAGAATATTAAAATATTTTTTTATTGCAAGTTGCAGCATAGGTTCTCTATACTATTTCTACTCATGCATCGTTTAATCAGTAAGATAAGATAGAATGTAGATAAGTAACCATAATGTGGCTAGTACTCAAGCTGTAGTAGAGAGAAAAGATCCCCTACTTCCCTCAGTAATGTATCGTAATGTAAATTTAAAGTAAAATAATATACTACAACAATCCAATTATATTTCCAGATAACGCTTGAGTAAACATTTTTATATTTCACAACAAGTAAACCAACTCTCCCAGGTTACAGTATACAGAACATTATGTTTCTGCATTCCTTCACACCATAGATTTCCACTTGCATGCAGTCTCCTGATAGAAACCAGCTCTGGTGCCCCAGCCAGTCTTTGTGGAGCCTGATTGCTGAACATGTTCCTGGGTCAGAGCTGCCAACGATACGCAGAGCGCTGGGCGACTCCCTGATTGACATGTACATAGACGAACACTCTGAGGTAAGAGATTTGTAATTATTGTAAATGTTATTATCATTCCAAACAAATATTGCTGCAAGGTTAATTTTTTGGACTCACTTCAGACACCCGTGATAAAGCCCATCTCACACTTCATGTTGTTTTCAATCAAATTATTCCAATGATCCTGCTGGGCGGACCCACAAGAATATGATCACACAATATACAAGAATTTCCTTATAAGCTTGCCTCCGGTGTGGATCAAAAGAATCCTGGAACCATTTTTGAAGTCTGGTGTTAAATGTGTATGCAGGTTTCTTAAGCTGCCCTCACTCATCAATTACTATTCTCAGACCTGAAATGTGGGTTAAGAAGCACTGAGCTGCAGTGAGGTCTAATGTGAACCAGACACACATCAATATTTACTCAAGCCCAGCTAAACTGTGGGCCCAACAGTTTTGAATGGAAAACACTTGCAAAATGACCTTTCCGATAAAAAACTTGCAAGATCAATGAGAGAAGCTCACGGCTCAGGTAAAGTTATGCATTTATTTTTAAATCCCAAGTATTTTAAGAAAAATGATTTAACTAATTTTATTTTAAAAAAGCCAAAACGAGTCAGAAAATAAACAAAATAGAACTTTAATACACATGACTTCACTTGTTGGTCTAAATAAATGGTTTAATATAGTGAAAATACATTTGAACGTGTTCAAATGAATACAGAGCTGGAAATCACAAATATTTTCATAGTCAGTTCATTTTGTTTAATCATTTCATAATCAAAATGTCTTAAAAAAGAAGAAAGATTTTCTCATGTTCTAAGAGCCGAAGTCCATTTGACCAGTTGTCTTGTATGTATTGTCCAATTGAATATCCAAAAGCTAAAGGTATTTTCTCCATTGTAACATTATCATTGTCATTAAAATACCAATAATCAAAATAGTAAAAAATCCGTCTTGATGCTTAATTTATTGATGAATCAGTTAATTGTTTCAGCCAGTAAATCAAACTTAGAACATTATAATGGTTTGAATAGGGCCCAGTGGATTTAAATCAAAATCATTCTAACTAGGATATTGAGGGGAATATTCCTTTAAAGATGAACTAGTTCCAAATATGTCAGCCTATATTCCCCCGGTCTCAAATCAGTCCTCTAATTCACGCTTCACGTTAAGTCTATTGGCTGTAGTTTCTCTGTCCCATATCTTATACTTTCGGCCATCTTCTGTACTCTTCGCTTTTTCTTGTTTTGTTTGTTTTTTCAGAATTTAAATCTCTTCATCTGTAGATGTTATCAGTTTGCTCGTAGGCCACAGGCCAGTCGCTGTTTCAGAGGAAAACACGCGGAAATGGTTTCAGCTCTCAAGCTGTGCTATGTAGACATGGACCACCCTATTTTGTTTTGACAGTTAACATGTAAATATCAAATGTCACTAAAATAAACTAGCACACACACACACATACATGCACATAGATTTATTCAACTTAAAAGGGGATCAAAAATGGTTGCAAATCACTCATTAAAGTAGCATTTAACCTAAAACCAGAATAATGCAGAGGGATTCAGTTAATATAAAGACATACTTATGTCTGCGTACACACACTTATACACACACACACGCATACAATACACAGAGAGGCCGAGTAAGCTTAGTGAGTCAGGAGGTCGGTATAACAGAGTTAAAGAGGCTAATCCTCAAATGTTTATAAGACTGTGATCAACACATATTCAGTGACTTGTTTGTGTATGTGTGCGTCTGTGCGGAGAAAGTAGAGGTTTGCGTGAGTGCATTTGCGAACCGTGTGTGTGACTTTTAGTATTCCTTTGAAGATTTTTCACCTGCAGTCTGGTGTATGCAGTGGCTTCGGTTTAAAGCCTTCAGATGGAAAGAAAGACTTAGGCTCATGGCGGTGCTACATATCCAGAGGGGAAAGAAAAGAAGCACAGAGTTCCTTATTTAACTCTCAGTCTGGGGCTTTCGTGTCTCCTTTGGTTATTACTTTTACTGCAAGGTGTCATTTCCTTCTCTTTTTTTTCTCTTCCCTGTTTCTGTCGGTCATTTTCTCTTTCATTTTGTTTTCCATCCTCTTTCCCTGTCTGGGTCTCTCGCAGTCATGTCATGAATCTCATCCCTCTGTGAGCGACTGGGAAAATTAATAGTTGATCTGCGGGCAACTTCCCCATTCCTAAATACCTCCATTCCTCCTTCCATCAAAGTCTCCTTTGTCTCCAGCGGGAGGATCAGAGGGAACATTAGCCTATCTTTTCTCTTTGTACCTCCCTCCACACTGGCAAACCTTCTCTCTGCCCTGAATGAAAATGAGTCCTTCAACTTCAACCTATTCAAAAACCAAATTTCATTTATCCAATTTAACGACTCCTTATGGGTCTTTTAATCCACAGCTTTCAACAACACTCCCTTAAAATAGCGCCCGGATGAGATCAACGACTCAAGGCTGGGGGAGAGGAAAAAGATCCAGGAACAACTTGTTGGCCAGTGAGCCATGAATCCTGTAACATAAATACCTCATCACCCAAAGTCAGGCAGAGGAAGGCAGCAGGAGTGAAAAAGCTGTGGGTTTATGAGTGTGTGTGCGACACTGTGTGAAAGGTGGTGTGAGACTTCATACGCACATCACCACACATGCAAAGACCGGGAGTCATGCTTTGAGTTAATTGCAGAGAATCTGTTTGAAGTGAAGTATTTGACTGCAACATGATAGAAGTGATTGACAGGCAACAGGTGTGGAGGTGTTAACAGTTACCAGACTCCACTGATACACACACACACACACACACACACATACTTGTTTTTACCATTCACACCCACATGCAAACGCACACACTCACACACACACACACACGCACAAACTCTCACGCACACACACACGCGAACAAACACACACACACACACACACACACACACAGATAATTCTCATATCTTCTCCATCCATCCATCCATCTTCTGCTTATCCGGTGTCGGGGTGTCAGTAGGCTAAGAAGGGATTTCCAGACGCCATTCTCCCCAGCATCATTCTCCAGCTCATCCTTGGGGATCCCGGGGCGTTTCCAGGCCAGATGAGATATATATTTGCCTCTATCGAGGTCTGGGTCTACCAGAGGGGGTCTCCTCCTCTTCACAGGCTCCTTTCTAAGCGAAGGAGCAATGGCTCTACTCCCAGCTCCCTCGGATGTCTGAGCTCCTCACCTTATCTCTAAGGCTGAGTCCAGCCACCCTATGAAGGAAGCTAATTTCAGCTGCTTTTATCCTTGACCTCATTCTTTCAGAGGTCAATGATACAAATCTGAGCCAGAGTTTATGACCATAGGTGAAGGCTGGAAAAAAGATGGACTGGTAAATTGAGAGTTTGAGAGTTTCACCCATATGTTATGTTCCTGTGCAACAGAAAGTTGTACTGTACCCACTTCCTTCTTTACGATTTAACTTTGCCTCTTGATACCAAGATTCCTTTCCAGTAGTGTAGGCGTGACATCTTAGATGTGTCCGGCTCCTACCTGTACTTGTGAGAATGCACCGGCATGCTCGCATTTTAATTAGTTTTCAATAAAGTCATATTCTGGACTCACGGGGGAATAACATAATCCTGAAACATGAAAGGTTCTGCTATCACTGGATGACTGATGTCTGGATCATTGCTTACTGCGCTTTTCAAGCTGACCGTTGTTTAAAAGAGCAGTTCTTTAAATGATAATGAGTTTTCATCACATTGAAGAATCATAAGCAGTCGGCTGTGAATGTGTCTCAGCATGACAGCGTGTATTTCTGTAAGACTCCTGCCCATAGATCTGCTCCACATGTCAGTTTATGGATTATTTTCTGAGCAGCATGACCCATGTGTGAAAAGCCTGCTGCTACCATTTATGTGGAACCCTGGTCATCTTAATTAACGTCCATGATGTTCTTTTCAGGCAGAGATGTGGTACGAAGTTTGGCAGGACAGCCAGCAAGCAAACAAAAGCAGCAGGACAGGTACTCCTCTGGCCGACCCGCCTGCAGTCAAAGAGCTGGTGAGGGCGGAGGTCAAGATGTTACTACAAACTCTCAGAGAAAAAGCAGGGAGGTATGCTGAAGATTACCCCACATAAATACACAAAATGATGCTTTATTTGACCTCAAAATCTGAGGAGCTATGACATGATACGAGGAAAATATTAACTCTCAGAAAGAAACTGTACTTGCAATGCCGGTGAGGATTATTGAGTTTTGATGGTGACTGGGAACAACACAAGACAAAGTATATTTTTCTCTCATTCAGATTAAAAAAAGAGCTAAAATGAACACCAGTGAGAATAAAGATATAAAAGAAAATGTTATTTGCAGACTCATATTACAAAGAAAACAATACAATGTACTGAATTGAAAACTACATTCATTTAAACTAGTGAGATTTAACATTATGAAACACATGCCTACACCATTTTAGCCACCTTGGGCGCACATGACCTTGTCGCTGCTTCACCATATGCCCTTCCAAGACCATTGATAGAGGATAACCACTGAACTGGAATACCCAACAAGTCCTGCAGTTGTGAAGATACTCTGACACAGTCGTGGAGCCTTCACCATTGCTCAGCTCTGTTCGCTTTCCCATTATTCCATCTTCCACCAATAAGCTTAGAGCGAAAAATGTTCACATGATACCTGATACATCCCATCCACTGACAGGTGCTATTATAACGAGATAATACATTTTTTTTACTTCACCTGTAATCGGTGTATTATGTCATACAATTTTCTGAGTCAACTCAATCATTAGTATACCTCAGTGCAAATACTTGTTCAAGAAAATCGACTTTTTATCATGATGTCTGAATGACAGTTTGGATTGAATGTGTAGTTACATATGTATAAACAATTGTACTTTTAACTTATTTTATAATTTGTATACTTTAGTAGAGTTTTCTTTCTCACCAGTGGCCTAAGCTAAGAAAGACACACAGAGGGTATGAAAAGAATGTCAAGACCCTCCGCGTTTCCATCCTAACAAAGAGCACCATAAATTATATATTGTGTCCCTCGTCAGTAAAAAATGGGTTGGAAAGCAGATGAACAAAGGGTTCGGGCATAGTGACGTCTCAAGTTGGTATGGAGCTTGTGGAACAATAGGACAATAATTCGTGGGAAACGTCCATGCATTCCACACCAAGTGCCGAGAACTGGTCAGTGATGGCTTTATTGGATTAAAGATGTGTTTCATGTGTAAAGCTCATCTTAAAAATGTTACCAGTAATCATGGATCAAAGCTCAATCAGGGAAGTTCTCGCATGGGGAGAGAGCAATGAAGTAGTCTGTTCGTGTTTTTATGATGCATCAAGGAGTTATAAGCTCATCAAGAGGTGGTGATTATTTCTTATTGCTGTTTGGTTTTTCAATTTACAAACAAGTCAGCTCAGAGATGAGCTCCTAGCAGGGGGCGAATAAAGACATGTAATAACATAGTCTTAAGAATGAAATAAAAACTGATGGCATGGCATTATATTGCACTATATCCTTACATTATGTGATGTGGATTAGGTTTTTAAATGGTTTTGTGCCTTTGAGGACATACAGGAGTGTGTGTGAGCATGTGTGACGATCCCAGCAACTGGCTGGCTGCTGCCAGGAATGTTGCCCTGTGTCACCTCTGTGATTATGCCGAGGCCTTTTAAGGAAAGCTGAACTTAAGATTGATTGTTCTCCGCTTTTTTTAAGCCATTTATTGGCTGGCAATCTGCTGCCATCTTTTTTTTATTGTGATTTTCTTATTTCTGTTTCCAGATATGTTATAAGAAGCATAAACTCTTTAGCCGGTTTCAGGCTTCCTCTGTTTTTAAAGCTCCTGTCAATGTCCAGACGACATTAGGCAACAGAATTTGGTTTATGCACATCTCCTTTAAAACGTGTGGACAGAATTCAATGAAATGATTTGTTAGCTCCTAAAGATGTGCATCTCATAATTGGTTATTTCAATTAGCTTATTTTTACATGTTGATCACATCAGGCAATTCTCACATCTGTTTGCTCACAATCACCCATAATTGATGTTAAGGTCAGTACATCAGTACAAATGGAGTGATTCCAACACATGCAATTAGGATATAAGTTTGTAGGTATTTGGTCATGAAGCCTGTATGACAACTGTTACAGAACACCACTAAATCTTGCAGATCTTTAGAAAATCCTGGCAGAAATTCAACAGATTTCTTCTGAGAAAAAAAAAAGGGTTTCATCTGGACAATTTCGGGATTTTCCTACTTTTCAGGTTTGATTAAAGTGGCTTTTGTTTTTTTCTTACAGCTTTGGGTAAAATGTTAAGGACATTTAACCCAAGTCTTGCAAGGGAGCATCCAATATGGTTGAGTCCCATAAACCAAAATCTGTATTCAGTATTTGTATTTTTATAAGTATAAATGCAATTGTTAACCGTCATAAACCTCAAACAACAGGTGCACTCATGCTGACTGATGAATGAAGAAAATCAACCAAAATTTGTGATTAGAATTGTAGCAATACAGCTACAAAACTGAAAGAAAAGAAAAAGACCCACTGACCCCCTTTTGATTCTGACTTTGAACTGACTATGGCCCTAGAGTTAAAATCAGAAGATTGGAGTTGTGCATTTCATTTTGATGAGATCATATGGAGGCAGGTAAAAAAGGCTCTCATTACATTCCAGATTTTGCCTGCGATTCGACTCACTTTTATGATGCTGTTTGGGTGGGTGTGTACCTTGTAAATGTTAACTGATTTATCTGATTAGTCTCCTCTTGTGTGGTCCTGACACATTTGTCATCCACCCAACCACTGACACACACACATGCACATGCACACACACACACAAACACACACACACACACACACACCTCCTTGTCATTGTCTAAGTGGTGAGAAAGATGCACTATTCCTCATTTAGGGACTATAAGATTTAGCAGAATTGACCCAGCTGTCAAAACCATCCGCTTGTTTATTTTTCTCCCACAGATCATTCAGAAAATACATTCTTCCTGCAGCTCATCTTTTCCCTCCTGACATAATTTTTAGAAAATCAATTGAGTTGTGAGAAAATGAGCCCAGCTCTGATAATAGGATTCTGATAAATTCAAATTTTGTATGCCCTCGTGGAACTGAAAGTGCTGCAAGATTGTCCTTCATAAAGCAGCAATGTTACCTGTGTTCAGACTATCAATTTAGCAATCAAACTTTATTTCTGTGAATATTTCACACAGGTTAGAGCAATCTAGGGGCTTTGTAAGTGAATGAATACAAATACAACAAGTGGAGACCAACAAAAGAAATTCTGATGGTGAAATAGTAAAATATGGTTCTCAGGTTTTCCCTTTCAGGAGAGACTTGTGTACAAACCTTAAAATATAGATTTAAAAACATAGACCAGACATAGGTGTACATACAGAATTTTAATGAAAACAATTACTAATAAAAAAAATATGAAGTTTTAAATTGTTCAAATTAAATAATAGAATCTAACTTATTGGTGATTAGATGGGTATTAGATTGTTTTTTCCCCCCAGAATCACAAATATGTTATCGCCCTGTGTTGTTTAACCATCTAGATTGTTTTGGTGCATGTCTCCAAGTTTTGCACCTATTCACTGTTGAGCTATAGCTACTCTCAGTCGAAACTCTGAGGGTAGCACGCTGCATATTCAGTAAACTGGTGTGTTTGTCGGTGCTTTTGTTGATGCAGAGACGGTGTAGAGCTCATTTCACAGGACAAACCGGAGGCTGTGGACTACGCATTGGGTCACCTTGACCGCTCCCACAGAAACTCATTCAGCCCTGAAGTTATTGATTGCAGAAGCAGGTCTGACAGACTGGTAAAACAGAACTTGTGTATTTTATTAAAATTACAGTGCTTTAAATACTTCTTTTTCCTTTCTTCCAGACCGAGTTCTCACTGCTCAGTCCGATCCAATGCTGAGGATGAGTTTGAGGCAATAAGAGACCAGCTGAATGTCACTGACATTGACAAAGTGGTAGAGCGCCTCAGGTAGGTCACACAGAGCAGAGGTTCCGAACAGTTGAACCCAGGAGAACCTAAACGGACAGAAATTATACCATATATCCCATTTTAGTAAGATTTTTTCAGAGAGTCTCAGATCTGATGAGAATTTCTTCTAAGATGTTTTATAGCAGAAGGTGTATGGAGCCCTTGGCGAAAAATAATAAAACATTTGATTATGTTACTTATTAATGTAATTATTTGAAAATTAATGAAAATAAATAATTCTCGCCTTTATATGACAGTAATTTATATGTTTGGGAACTTAAAAAAAAATGTTGTTGCAGTTCCCTTACATTTTTAAAGAGCTGTGTCTAAGTGGAACATTTTACAATAAAATAAATAACAGACATATTCACCAATGGAGACACTGTTAATTAAATGTCTCAAACCTATTTTTCTACTTCTGTGGTGGGATTTCTCATCACTCATTGGTAGACATCAACGCCCTTAATGATGTAACTTAAATAAGCTATCACTTTATTGTTGCATTCAGATATTATGTGATATCATGAGTTATGTCCTTTTTATTACAAGAAAATAACAAAAAATTAAAAGATAAGAATGAAAAATGTTCTTTCCTTCTTAGTTATCCAGTGACCTCTTAGAGATCCCAGGTGCACAATCATAGAGAATCAGACAGTTTGCAGTAAAAAGAAACAACATGTCACACTGGTACTATACATAACAGCATCTCTATTTTAGATGTGTAATGGTAACCTGCAGAGACTAATCAGGCATATATTTGTGAGTTTGCTCTTGTCCTCATATGATTTGATGACGTGGTGCATATCTGCCCTGTTAGTTGTAGTTCATTCATCTGAGACAGGGGTGGACTCGGATCATTCAATTTGAGAATCTTACGCCATTACAGGCCACTATCCACATTCATTCTATTCACAACCAATCACATACAGTGAGCCGCACTGGTTGATCTGAGAAACTGGAGATAATTTCACCTGACATAAAATAGGTATACAACACTTGATTACTTCCAGGTAGTCATCCCCTGATTTACAAAGCATGATTAAGATTTGAAACAGAACCAATGTGAGAAATGTAATGTTGTGGTGTGCCGAAACCAGTCCTGCTATCCTGCGGTCCTGTATAAGTATTTGTAAACAGTAACCATGTCCCTGAGAGATATCATACCATCAGGTTAAAAACATGTTCTAACAATTCAGGTCAATTAGCTCACCGGGGCCACCGAAAATTCTACTGGTTCTGTCGTTGGCTCGTCCTGTGAGGAGAGTCTTCTCCCTCTCTTCACTTTTTCCCCTTCATTTCCCCTCGATGGTTACCGCCCTGCCTGCATGACACTCCATCCCTCCTTTTTCTTCCTCCATCCCTCCTTTTTCTTCCTCCATCCCTCCTTTTTCTTCCTCCATCGCTCATTTTGAGGCCCACAGGGCAAAACATTCACTGAGCCTACCTTGGAAAATAGCCACCCCCTTTCCCTCTCTCTTTCTCTCCCCTTCTTCTCTTCCTTGCCCTCTCTATCCCTCTCTCCCATTTCCTGACTAGACCTGAACAAAACAGTCCATTGTTAGAAAATGGATTCCAGATTAGGTATTAGTTTCTTTTTCATCAGAGAGAAGTACGTAAAGTCTGTGGTTACATAACCAGAGAAGGAGATGATTTTGGAGTGGTGGGGGAAAGGAAAATAAGACACTGTACCTTTAGTACCTCAATGAAAACTGAAAAAAAGATAAACTGGGGGCACACATCAAGTAGACCTATTCTATTGCCAACACCTCAGTCCTGTGGTGGATCTCTTTAGTGCGCCTGTCTAAGGTTTTGAAAGTATTTTATAGTGTAAACCGGTCACAACTTTAACCACTGCAGTAACTGATAAAATACAAGTTTATATACTTTTGAGTGTTGGTGTTGTGAGTGAAAAATATAAAGTTTTGATTTTACCTTTATAGTTGTGAACATACCAGTCTGTCTGTTTAGGTTTGTCCTGCTGGAGGAATCTGAATCATTGAAAAGTCTGATAAAGAATTTAAAGGTAAGACGAATAAGATTAATTAGCGATTTTTAATTTACAGTTACCTGCACCAGATTCTTTGATCATATTTTTCTTCCTTCCTTACATAGATACAAAAAAAATCCCCCTTCCAGAGTAGTACATACTGTGTTTTCTTTCTTTTTTTCTAGTGGTCAGTGCAGATGTGCCATCACAATTTGGCATTAAATGGAAATATTTGGGCTGTCTTGTGCATCATTTTGTAAAGATTATTGGAAACTCAGCCTGAGTTCATGGTTTCTTTGACATACTACCAGAATCCCAAATTAAAATTTTGGGGAGGCTTTAGTACTTTAGTACTCTTGTTGTCACAGACAACAAGAGTTCATGAAGTTAGTACAAGGATGTATTTTAAGACACAACAATATGGTTAAAACATTAACACCAATCGACCATAACATTAAAACCATCAGGGTCATTTTCTGTAGGTCCGCTTTTTGGCCACCAAACCAGCTGTGTGGTACAATGTGTGTTCTGACACGTCTCTATCAGAACCATCATTATCTTTATCAGCAATTTGTGCTATAGTTGCTTTTCTGTGTGATCAAACAGTGAGTTGCACGAGTGATTTGCACGTGCTCAGGAAACCTGTAGGGCCTCGGTCAAAGCTTGTTTTTCCAATCTGTCTGGCCATGAGTTCTGTAGAGCTCAATCTCCTCCAATTTACAAAAAGTGACTTCATATGAAATTACTCAAATTGCTACAAAAATTCATCAGATGTATTTTATTAAAAAAAACCAATACATTCTAGTCTTCAGTCCAACTACACTGTCATGTTTCCCTGGCTTGATGAGGGAACCAGATTTTGAGGCCAGAGGTATGACTTGTCTGTAGACCATATGTGAAGGTTATCTCACCTGTGTGTGTGTGTGTGTGTGTGTGTGTGGGTGTGTGTGTGTGTGGGTGTGTGTGTGTGTGCGTGTGTATGTTTGTGTGTATTTCATTGTCTGCCTGGAACAGACACACACATACACACAAAATGTGAAAAAACTACATTGGGGAAATTGTCCATCATAGTCTGTATTTGCCAGATGTTTTTTTATTTTGGATGTTTCTTTGAAACCTAACGTGAATATGGTGCGTGTAACCATACGGTATAATTTTACCTGTTACAGAAAGATCCACTTCAAATTGTTTTGTTAAAAAGAAAAAAGTCAATCTAATGCACAAGCAGGTGGGACGAGGCGATGGCACTGTGCTCGTATGGCTCAAACCTATTGTGCACTCCCTTAATTTGCTGCAGTAGTGGCTGATGCTGTTTGAGGCAAAGCAAGTCTGTGATAACTCATCAGTCCTTGTAAGGAAGGACACTAAAATCAGCCCCTAGGATCTTCTGGGTGACTTTTAATTTTTGTCGTAGCATAAATCTTGTGAAGTTTTAAAATGTACAAATATGCTGAATAGAAAGGAATATACAAGGTTTATAATAGAGGGGCACAATAAAGGTTGTGGTGAACCTTACTGCTGAGGTTTGCAGTTCTCACTGAAGCTCTAGTCAGATATAAATTATTATGACTTTGATTTCAAGTGCTGAAATACCTTCGGCTTGAGTAGTGAGTATCACTGTTGCCCCGCAGCAAGAAGGTTCTAGGTTCAAATCCACCTGGTGGACGGCCTTTCCGTGTTGAGTTTGCATGTTGAGTGTTTGCATGGGTTCCCGCCAGTTACTCTGACTTCTTCCCACCATCCAAAATCATGCATATGATAAATTGTTGAGTACAAACTGTCTGTAGGTGTGAACGTGATCATGAATGGTTGTTTGTCTCCACGTGTTGAACCTGTAATGAAATGGCACATTGTCTAGGGAATAAACTGTTTCCGCTCCAAATATGTTGGAGAAATGGATTTTAGATTCAAAGCAGGAAAATATATAAACATTCCAAGCCAAATCCCATCTTTCAGATCAAGACTGTTAACATCTGTTTTTTGTATTTCAAAGCTTGTATTAATCAGCTCTGTCCTCTAAAGTTTTTGCTGTCGGTGCCAAGAAACAACTGGAAAATATGTTAAATGTCAAGGAAAGTATTTATCACTAAGTTGTGCTCTATGACTCTCTCATCATTGTAATGACTCAGCGCACATTATACGGTTTTAGCTATCAAATAGAGCCAAACCAGACCATTAAAGGATATAATTTGATCAATTTGCTTTTTTAACGGGGAATCGCCAATTGGTCCCAGACATACAGTAACTGTAACTAGAATGGCAGTCGGGGTCAGCATTATCAGCAGAAGCTGAACAGTCCTACGTATGTCTTACATTAAACTTTGGTTTCACACCAAGAACAATTGAATCAATCCTATTCGAAGAGATATATTCTCATAACTATAGAAGCCCACTCAAATCCATTATCTCAGGTGCACATCCGTGATAGTTGTGTGTTTCTAGCTAGATGAAAAAAAGATGAATGTTTATTACAACAGATAGTGGTGATAAATGGTCTCTCAGAAAGTCTTTGGCACTCACACTCTTAAGGGAGACCGTCAGTGAAGGGTATCTGCCCTGAGCAGCAGGAATATATAGCCCCAATTGGAGTCTGAACTCTGGTGGCGGTGGCTGATGTCTGTGCTGAGCCTGATAGATGATGAGGTTGATCGATCTGCAAGGAAAAGGCAGAGCTGAGGAAGTGGACGGTCAGGTAGCAGCAGCTTGAAAGAGTTAGATGAAAGGAGAGAATCATATTTAAAAAGACAGCAAAAAGATGATCAGCTTACGATGAAGATGTGTGATTGGATAAATGTGACTGGCAGATGAGCACAGCTGATATCAAAGGACCTGCATCCCAGACTTTGAACAGGTAATAGTGTTTGAAGTTGTGAATGACAGTGAACCGAGTGTGCAAGGGGATGGTCTTCCTAACTGAACTTTTGCTGGAGCTTCAGTTGTTTCTGTACAGATATCAAATAAAGATCCCCCGGGCGATTTGCGACCAAAATATATGTTTTGATCACTCTATCCACCAAAATAAATGATTTGTCTTTTCATCCCGATTTAGGAATTATTTCCTGAGATATTGGAGAAAATATTGAGAGAATTGAGAATACCTTACATTACCATTTCACAATGCCAAGAATGAGCCTTCATAGAGACTGTATCCAGCCTCTGTACAAGAGCAACTTTCACATAGACACAACTTTTAATCTGCTCACAGATGGTCTGTATAGTTCAGGCAGCACCGTTACCTGTGGCCTGTCATAGTAAATCACTTTATGAAATTGTTAGAAAATGTAGTGGACACTGCACCATGACCTTCCACCAAAAGGGGCCACTTTGGCTAACTTTGTCATCACAGTTCTCCAGCAATCCATTGATAATGTTCTGAATGTTGTTTTTTCTGTTTCATTTCAAGGTTGTGGAGTATGTGGGGGAAAATAATGTCTGACAACGATGACAGTGAATAAAAGTAATTTTTTGGTGGTGCTGAAATTGACATAAAAAGTCATTCTAATGTGTTATGCCCCTGGGAAGTTATGATAAGCAGTTTCAAAGATTATATGAAATTAATGTTTTATGTTTTATTAATGATGAGGGTCATCCATTCATTTTCCAAAGTTACTCCAGCATAGGTCCTAATATTAACCATATGATTCAGGCTCGTCAAAAGCAGAACCATCCTTTAAGACGATGAGTAGATGGCTGCCTTCAATATCGGGTTCAAGCTGGAGTCTGATGCCGGAATCGGATGCTCCATTATCCTCTGGTTTCTGGCACAGGATGTGGAGATGTGGGGTATGTTAGCTGGGTAGAGGTCAATTCCAGTTTAAGCGATTCATGTGTAAGAAGAATGATAACATGCAGGTTTTCCTAAAATATATTAGCAAGTCAGCAGCCACATTCACCACAATGCCTATTTTAGGAGTGTGTGTGCCTTTCGAGCTGTTTTGTATTTCACTTCACTGTCAGAATCTACACACACTTTTTCTGCAGCTTTCAAACACAACACTGGGAGGTTGGCTTTAATTCCAACTGGGGAGTTAGACCAAAGATATATGTTTTAACTCACTTTTACAGGCCTGTGGTTATTTTGTGTGTGTTTCTGTGAATGTGTGTGTGTGTGTGTTTGCGTGTTTGCAATAGTCCTTTGTCCATGCGGCTATAAAGACTTGTTCTGGTGTACGTTTACGAGAGAACGCTGGAAGTCACTCACAGCAAACTCATAAAAACCCAGTCATTGCCTATGGACAAACGCAGACACACACACACAAAAACACACCCACCCACACACACACAGGGCATGGTTTTCATTTGGTCTGTATGTTCATATTTCAGGCCAAATTATGATGGAACACTTCTGCTCAACCGTTCAGTGGTCTCTCTTTCTCTCTCTCTCTCTCTCACACACACATACACAGATACACACACACACACACACACACACTCACATTCCGTCTGTGTTACTCCAGCTGTTATTTTTAGCCATTCCTCTTGTCCCTCCAATCTTTTTCCTTCTTGAACATGTTCAATACATTAACCTCCTTTTCCCTCTTTTCTATCACTACACTGAATGTTCTGTAGTTTGTGTCAGGGTGTTATTAAGTTCACAAAGCTACATGGATGATATAACCTCTGTCTTTTTCTGTTTTTGTGGTTGTGTGGCCTGCAGGGAAATATTAAACATACATGTCGGAGTCAATGTGATAAACCAGAACCTTCACTTGCAGGTGAGTCATTATGCCAGCTCTTTGGTGTTCGCTGCCATCTAGTGGCAGATCATTGTTTAAAAAGTGTGAGGAGATTATTCTGTGATTTCATTTTAGCTCAGAGAATGAATTAATTGAAATTGGAAAGTTGATTATTTTACCCGTCTTTAATTAGCTGGTAGAACTCTTTAAGAAACACATTTATGATTGAAGCTATTGTTTCCTCCTCCCAAATCCACCCACTTTGGACTCAAGAGTGAAACTAATTTACAGAGTACATCAGAGAGCATTCTGGGTTATGTGGATATTGAGTTATTTTCAGAACTCAGAATAAGTACTCTTTCTGCGCCAAAAATAGACTTGATAACTATTTATGATGCTTCTCCACATTTGATTATCTGACACTGTGTTTGAATCCATATTTATTTCAAATTTCAAAACCGTTTTTCTTCTCTAATTTATGCAGAGCTAAAAGACCTTAGAGGAGCTATACAAAGGCAGCTGAAGCTCTACCCCTCATCTTTTGCTAATTTGCCATCAACTTCTTCATCTCGCCCTTTGAAGAGTTTGAAACCCAGACACAGGTTAGTATGTTTCCCTGTTATGAGTCTCAGAAAGGTACAAGGTACATGTAACCCAGAATAATACAAGTCAAATGAAAAAGAATGAAGATGCTGGAAGAACAGAGACAGAGACAGTGTCCTTGACCTTATTCTAATAATCAATACACATAATAATTGGAAGAGATGCCTCTTTATGACAAGCATTGGGAGTAAATAACACATACACTGTTCTTGATGCCTAAGTTAGCTGCTGCACCACAGCTCATATAGTCTTCGCCCTCTATCTCATTCAAGATACACTTTATAAAATATAATCTTTTTTGTCTACTTTTTTTCCCCGCATGACAAAGTATTTTTCCAATCTGATTCCTTTCTCCAGATTGCCAGCAGGAAAACTGGAGACTTTACAAGATTTAAGCATTACATCAGTAGCAAGACCGCATCCACCTCCTCCTCTGTGTCACACTAAACCCAGGCCACCATCGACTGCTCCGCCTAGCAGGCCGTCTACGTTCGCTAAACTAATTAAAAGGCCTTCACTGTCTCTAACTCATGGACAGCAGACAGGAGGTAGGTCAGCCTCCACTGGACTGATGAAAAAACAAACAGTTATATCAAACAGGAGCACCTCTTCAGGTCATGATAACGGGCAGTATGCCCACACAATGGTTCAAACCTCGGGCCACGCCAGTTTCTCTCCAGAGCAAGATAATGCTGGCCTCCAATGCAGGACCCCAACTTCTAGTCGCAGTTTTCACATAAGCTCCAAGAATCTCGTAAATCCACAAAACCTGTCCATCATGCCGTCACAGTCCAAGTGGAAAGTGTGAGTCCCTACAGACAGAGAGAAAAAGCAACAGACATCACCTCATCATCTATGCCGACAGAGGAGCAAGAATACTGGCCACTCTGGAAAACCACAGGGGAGTCAAAGACTCAGAAATACGACCAGTGGAGGTGTCATCAACAGCGCTGATGATGACAGATGATAGAAGGCTTCTACAAGCTTTCATTCACGCTTTGCAGTTAGGACGAGCCTCATCGACATTGGTAGGAATATAAATGGTCATGCTGTGAAGGTTGTCACCCAGCAGCAATGCTTCAGACAGAAGCAAAAGGTTTGACAGATCGCGCCTCACATCCCCCAGACAGCAGTGAAACCACACAGGGTGCTTGGAGGGGTTTGACAAGCAACTGGAATTAAAATGAACTTGAGTTCTTTACCACGCAGTGACAAATAAAATGATTTAAGTGTTTGTACTTTGTTTCGAAAGTGTTATGTTTGGAAAATGTGTGTTCATCTGGCTCATGTGTGATATAATATAATATTAGCAATTATATAAGCATATATATCACTGATATTACAATGGTTGTAATATTAGTGATAGCTATCTTGAAATGAAAATAAAACTCTCTAATCTATTGCTCATTTAAAAGACTAATCTTTCATTCTAATATAGTTCCCCTTTGCGTCTGGTTGCTGTTACAGCCAGCTTGTGAATTCCATCCACAAATAATACATTAATATAATAATATATATATGAATTCTCTAATTTCTCCATGAACGCCAAAGCGCATTATTCTTTACATTAAACACTTTTTTTTTAACTTTGCATAACTGTATTTTCATAAGGTATTTGACCACAGATGGCGGCACTTTTTTTTTTGACTGATGTCCAGTTAGGACAAGTAGAAACAAACAGTTCAGTCAGTGCTACTTAATTGGAAATGTGCGAGGACAAATGAATTTATTTTCAGGTGACAGCAGAGGAGAGCCGCAGAAAAAATTATACAACATGGAACAATATTACCATTTAATTGATTTTTTTAATATATTTCTGATGTTTCTTCAGCCTAGGGCCAAAACTAACTCTTGTTTACTGTGAATGATGTAGCAAAGTTTCCAGGGAGGTAGAGTAATTCTCTCGTTAAATCTCTTGATTTGATTTTTAACTGTGTTTTAAGGTGATCATCTTATTCCACACGATTTTCATTTAACTATAACAATACTGCAACTGTTTTTCCTCCCTCTCAAATACATTGTCTTGTTCTTACTCTTCCTCGATTGTGGATTAGATCTAATCAATGAAGTACACCTACATAATCAAGACCAACATATGTCTATTATTTAAGAATTTTGGTTCGCTCCCCAAAATTATTTCCATACATCCCAAATGATCATTCTTGTGATCTTTTTTTCAAATGCAAACTTAAATGCCAATTTCTTTCAACTGCATGACTCAACGCTCTTCATCTTTTCCACCAAGCCACCATCATCCGCAAATCAAACCATCTATCCGTATCTAATATTACATTTCCCAAAATAAAATTCATGATCATTGTTGACACAGTTTCATTTGTCATGTTAGTATGTCTTAGATGTATACATATTTAGTGATTGGATTTGACATCACATTAATAATCTACTGTATTTCCTGCCTCATAATCACAATTCCCACAAAGGCAAAAAAAGACAAACTCATAAAAATAAAGTTTATACGTCAAATTTAATGTTGTTCATTGGGAATTCAGTTTCCATAAACATCTGAATTTAAAATTTACTATCATTTTGTAAGCTTGTTCATTCATTATTCATTCATTCATTCATCATAAACCGCTAATCCTGTTCAGGGTCGCGGGGGGCTGGAGATCGTGCGACAGCTGATCCCAGCTGACATCGGGCGAGAGTCGGGGTGCACCCAGGGAGTCGCCAGTTCATTCCAAAGCCGACATATAGAGACACACAACCACACACACTTACACTCACTCCTGCGGGCAATTTCAGTGTCACCATTTCACATATATTGCATTTTTTTGGACTGCGGGAAGAAGCCGGGGTTCCCAGAGAGAACCCAAGCAGACATGGGGAGAACATGCAAACTCTTTTTTTTGTAAGCTTATTTTTATTTATTTTATTTTATGATAATTGTTTTATTTAATGTTTGTTTTCTTGTCATGCCTGCTGCCAAAAACATGTAGTGCCTGTCACTTAGATTAATTGTGTAAAACGCTTATTTTTGCAGTCTATAGAACTATTTGAATAGTAAAAGCTAAGTTTAATACATCTACTATAACATGACCTTAAAACTACTGAAAAGGGTTAGGTTTAGCCAAGTCACCGCACACACAGTGAAGGAATGCCAGAGCATCAATATAACTGAAATTAATTTGTTTTATTGCTGCCATAGTCCAACAGGAATAAAAAGTATCCAGTACAAGATACGCATCATTCATCATGTTACTTTACAAATTTGGTTTTCAGCCTGACCAAAACAATGCCCTTCTAGTGTTGACTAAGATTACGAGGAAGAAATGAACACGATCTTTCCCAAAATGTTGTCTTTCTTCAGATAATTCGTCAGAGATTCTTCAGATAAAATAAATGAAACGTCTCCCTTTCAACAGCATGAATGTGAGAAAAAGAGCATAACCTTTTTTTCATACTGTATGTTTCCGAGATCTGATATTCATATCGGCACACATTTAATGACTTTCAAACAGGCTTTATAATAATAATTATTATTATGAACAAAGTGATCAAAAGCTATATCAAGTAGCTATAAAATGTTATACAAGTAAAGCCTGTTTGCATCAATGGTGGAGGAAGTATCACATCTTGACGTAGGCACAACATAAACTTCAGGTAAAGCTTGTTACCATGTGTGGATGTGCTGTGGGCGAAGCAGTTAACTATTTCAATACTGCATTGTATGATCGACATTCAAAAGGACAGTCAATGGTTGTTGTTTTTTTACCTAAGCTGTGTGTTCCCTTTTTTGGGTGAAAGATGAGTTGGTGACTCTGAATCGCCCGTAGGTGTGAATGTGAGTGTGTATGGTCGTTTGCTGCCAGTTCCCTGTGATGAACTGGCAGCATGGCTGGGGTGTCAAGTGCCTTTAACCGTTACCCTGTACTGGATAAGCAGTTATGGAAAACTGATGCATGTAAACATCAAAGATTTGTTTTTGTTCCACTCATTATGTTAATATGAACGTGTGAGCTTGCAAACAAGAGAACAGGTCCTGCAGAGATATGAAGACCTGTTTACCGGGTAGCTTTTCTCTAGTTACGGTAAGAAAACAAAAAAATTAACTGACTTTGTCCCTTGAGTCTTATAAGTGTCTTTTGCTTTTGTCTTTTTTGAAAATCTACATGTTTCTTTGTTAGGAATTTCAGTCATTAAATGGGACACATACTTTGATCTGTACAAAGGGATGGTGTTAAAGAAGTCAAATTACCAAGTAAGAGTGTGTTTCTTATTTAGCAAACCCAAGGGAATCCTTGCTGTTTTTTAAGATATTCAAAGAAGTTTTTTCTACGGATTTTACTTTATTTTGGGTGGTTGGAGACCATTGGTATCTATCTCGCTTCTCTCTGCTGTATGCTTACGTGGTGCTCTTTGGGAGGTCTTACACGCAGTCGAGGGGTAACTGAGGTGTGCAACGTTTCACCCTCTGCTTTAACAAAGCCGGTGATAAAAGCACATGTACATGGTTTGGTGCATCATGGTATCAGACTTTGATACCATCATGTTAATCGCAGTCGAGGGGTCGAGGGGGTCTAAGTGTAGCTATTTTCCAGAATGAAAGGCACAATATGTTAAAGTTAAGTAGTTGTAAACATGACAAAAGTCTCTCTCATAGGGCTTTAATCCTGAGTTGAAAAATGAGTTGACATACAAAAAGTTTTGGTAGCGGCTCCTGTGATTCCTTTACTTGTTCTTCTCATCTAGTCCACTCTCAGCCCTGAGGGCCTGGCTGCTGGCAGATATGAAGTTGACCCAGTGCTGAAGGTCTTCTGGAAACTCAGGGCACTCCACCTGCAAAGAGTGAATCATAAACTCAAAGTCCATCTTTTTATTTCATTTCCACTTTGTACCATTGATGAGTACTGAAAAATCTGCTCCTTACCTTCCTCTTACACAGCTGCTGCATTATCTGGTCTGGGCTGATGCGTATGATACTCTGCTTACAGTACATCACAGCACACACCTGCCCATCTTTTGTTGACACAAATCTCTGCTCCAGGTAAAAGGCTTTTTCATCCCAAGAGATGATGCGACTCCGCAGCTCATACCCCTCACCTATACACAGAGACCTGCGGTACCGGATTGTGGTGGCCCCCACAACCATTGTAGCCTTGAGTGCTCGTAGTGCCTTAAACACACCGTTACGCATGTAGAGAGAAAAGCGGGCAAAGTCACACTCCCGGAGGTAACGGGCATTGTTCATATGGGCCATGGCGATGTCACTGGAAGAGACCCGGCCTGTTACGGTCTGCTCTGCTGTAACATCCCAAATTGTTGGCTGGAACCAGGCTCGGACAAACACAGTAGCAACCCGTAGAAAGTACCACACATCTAGACTGCCAAAGAGCACCAGCAAGGCTGCGAGCACCCACAGGACCCACCACATGTCTGTAAGAAGTAGACAGACAACACATAAGCAGAGGTAGACAGTGAGGATTCTTTGATGTCACCAAAAAAAAGTCATTTATCATGAAAGCATTTAAGGAAAATACTTCTTTTTTTTTTTCAAGTTATTCAATCATAATTAGAAATTGTATGAGAATAAGAGGTAGTAAATTAGTTTTACTCATCATATTGTCCACTTATACAGTAGAAATATAATATTTTTATTTTTTATTTGAGCAGCTCCCTGTCGGGGTTCCCACAGCGAATCATCTGTTTCCATCCAAAGTTACTACCGGTAGCCTTTTGGAAATCAGTTCAGTGTTCCGCATATTGATGTGGCATATGTTTTACACCAGATGCCTGGGCCAATTTCGTACCGATCTGGGAAGGTCTGTCCTCCCTATTTAACCAGGCTTGGGACCAGCACTAAAAGTACCCTGGCTTGTGTCCCATTTGTGGCTGGGTTAACAAAATAATATTATAATAATCTTTCAAATAATTATGTTGATCATGTAATTGCTGCCAAATTGGTTTACATGCCATCTTCTATAAATCCCAGCTCAGGCCATTATGATGTTCCAAAACCTCTTCGGAAACCAAGCATGGATGGCCTTTAAGGTCCGCTTGGGATAGTTGTACTTTTGTAATGTCCAATGAAGTTCAAGCTTTAGCTCCCTTACTGAAGTGCCAATTAACCGGCAAGAAGTAGCCTAATGAATAAGGAATTATTCTACTTCTGAATATAGTTGCAATTATAATTTGCAGTCAGAAATTCAATATAAAAACATTCAGAAATGTAATTCATAAAAGGGTGTAGTCTTTGCTCATTCAATGTTTAAGTCAACTTTACCTTTAGCGTTGGCATGTTTAAGGAATTAAACACACTGACAGATCTAACACATTTAAAAAACCTTGCCCTCGATGGAAATCATGTAAAACTCACCTGCTGTGTAGTCTGTTCTGACTTCTCTTCTATTTACCGACCCGACTTCACTGAGTCTCTAAAGATTAATCTCACTCCGAAGTATCGATTGCCACACTTCCGGTTTACATTCTTCAAAAATGAAACAAAACAGACATTAGCGTTTTGGATGGTAATTCAAATAAATAGAAGAAATACATTTGAAATTTCTGGATTGAACGTTAAATACATGTTTTTTTGTTGTAAAAATAGACTTTAATCTCGTGTATTAGTCAATAATACATTTCGTATTTTCACCGACGTTTAACTTGAAAAAATGATTTACTTCCTTTCTTGTTCAACCCACAACCGGAAGCGAGCAGCTATTCGCGATAGACGTTGGTCAACTACCGACCACAATGTCGAACTGAAATAATGATATTATTATAAACTTTTCAGTTATCACTAGAAAGTCCTGGTATCTATCTAGATAGATAGCAAACTTGTTATTTTCTTCAGAGATGCAACAATACTGAATAATTATACATATACGTTTATAATAATAAGCTAATTTGGTTTGTTTACATACAATAGTTGTCAACACGAGGAGACACTGACCGGAGTTAACTTCAGGGGGCAGTAGAGGGCGGACTGGGGATACCAGAACTGTTTGACGTCATAAAAGCACAAGAAGTTACGTCACAAACCGGATGTCATGTTCATTCATTTTACCGGTTCCCATAAGTTATAACGCATTCCGTGCCAGCGATCTTGTTTGCACGGTAAGTTTCTACCGTTGTTGTCCTCTATATCAATGCTTACATTTCTTCCTTGAAAATATAAATATAGTGACTTACCGCTTTACTACCATTGGCAAGGCCACCCACTGCTAGCGAGGCTTTGGCTAATGCTTTCGGCTGTCACAGCAGGAGCATTAGAACGCAGCAGCATCATGGTCCTCCCAAGGTTGAAGTAATTGATGAGTGAATTAATATTTTGCCAAACAGTTAAGAAGGATCAACCTCTTATTGTCTTACACATCTGAACTGACATGGATGAGGTTGATGACATATTAAATTTATATTACTTTAGAAAACATACTTATTTTACTTTTGGTAGCTTTAAAGGGACTTAGTAAGTGCACAGATCACCTGGTTATTTTATTGTAAAAACCTTTCAAATAATTTTGTTTACTGTCACAGATATTTGGACTACATTTCCAGAGAGATGTTGTTGCTGGTGCTGGTTGCCCTCCTCCTACTCTTCTGCGTTCTTGATGTATGGTACTTCCTCAGAGGGATTCAGGTATTCATAAGCGCATGGTTTCAACCCCGAATACAGGACATTCTAGCTGAGCAAAGCGTTGATGGCATGGTCGTTCCCCATGATTTGGACTACATGGGCCACATGAACAACTCTCGATATCTAAGGGAATGTGACTTTGCCCGCTTCCACCATTACATGCGAAACGGATTGTTCATGGCCTCACATAAACTGGGGGCAAAAATGGTGGTAGGGGCCTCCACTATACGGTACCGGCGCTCCCTGGCACACGGTGAGGCATTTCAGATTCAGACCAAGATATTGGGATGGGATGAGAAGGCATTCTATTTGGTGCAGCGCTTTGTGTCCAAGAAAGATGGTTTTGTCTCTGCAGTCATGCTTTGCAGACAGAGTGTGGTTCGCGTCAGCCCAGAGAGCATCATTGAGTTTGTCTGCAAGAAGAAGGTAAGGAATGGCTTGAGATGGTATGACTGTGGTAGTATAACAACCGAGCTGATCATTAACTCAATTAATCTGAAATATGCTCCATATAATTTCTAAATGCTTCCGACTATGATATCAAATTGTTAGTTTATCAAAAACAAGGTAAAGAATGGTAGCAGATCGTAAAAGGAATAATTATGGAATGACTATTGAAATAGTTACCAATTATTTTTCAGTCTTTCATCTGATTGATTAAACCACAAAGTACTTTAACTCTGCTCTTTAGTCAAAAATATAGGGAAAAGGGTTCATTACAACTCTATAAAACTTAAAGGGATTTCTTCAAATGTTAGTGTGTAACTAACAGTCCTAAAACCAGATACTGTAGTTAATACTGGGGAGAGCCTGAAAATGTTCCGGGTTTTCTTTTGATTGTGTAGATTAACAATTGTTACCAATTAATTGTAGACTGGTTTTATATCTGCTTTGGTATTCTAATTTTTTTGTGTGTGTGTAGATTGAGTGTCCCGAGTTACCTGAGGATCTCAAGCACTGGATTAGATTCATCTCAGCCAACAGCCAGGCGCTCAGAGCAGAGAGTGGACTGGAAGAGAAGAATAAATGAAGCCTCACTATGTCTCCTTAGTATAGACCTGCTTATTATTGGCATGGCACGCACATAAACCGTTGACAAACATCCACACACGCATTTAAACATCATGGAAAGGCTCTGTTTGACTTATTATATTCCATCTATGTCTGTATTTTTGTTTTATTTATGAATTACTCAAGGAAGGACCTAAGAAAACTTAAGAAAACTTGAACTGGTTGGTTTTTCCAAATTTAAAACAAACAATATTGTATGCATTGGAATTATGTCTCAAAGAGGGACAGCAATAACAGAATGTAGCTTAGTCCTTTCAGCTTATTCAGCACTTGATTGTGAATAAATTGGCTTAATTAAATGTTCCCAAGCTTCTGAAGTTTGGGAACAAGAGTATCTGTAGAGTATATACTCTCTGTTTCTACTCAACAGAAAGTAGATCTTCCACTGATGTCAATGCATGATTTTAAAAAAAATCATTTTTTGTGCCTGATACTTTTGATTAGCCATACTTTTCACTTAGAATTTCAGAGAGTTACGCTGTTTCACATGAAATTTATGTGTGATGAAATACTTGAAGGGAATTAATCTTCCCATCAGCATTTTGCACAAAATGTATTGAGAGAGATTAGACAACTAGAATTCCTCCTTATCTAAAGGGATTATTTGGTTTTATGACGAGGGTATTTTTCTTTTACAAAATGAATAGTACATGCATTTAAAGGGTGTATTTGCTCAAAATTGCATGTAATATTAAGATATGAAAGCGCTTTTAATCTAAATGAAAAGTTATATCAAGAAAATGCTTATATGAGGTTGCGGTCCACTTTCTAAAACCTGTTATGCACGACAAGCACCGATGCTAGGCAAAGATCTGGTTTTGTTCAGACAGCTTTGTGAAAGTTAGAACTGTCCCTTTAATTCCACTGGGCTTTGTTTGTGACCAAAGTAATGCATTGATCTTTATGAGGAGGAAACATAATCAGTTTATAAAAAATATATGTCAAATATTTTATTTATTTTAATACACTGAAAACAATCCTGTTTGTTTCAAGATATTTCCTTTTATATTTAATTTATATTGTGGATTTATTGAAATGTAAGATTTTATTTATTGTTTGTTTTTTGTATTTAAAGGCATTTTAAATGATAAATGTATCGGAAACTATGTTTGAAACTATGTATCAAGCTTGGCTTTCACATGCTGGTTACTTAGCCTGAGATACTAATGGATGGGCGATGGTGATGGATAGTCCTAGATATAAAAGAAATACTGATCCCATATTGAAGACCAGTTTTATGACTTCACTGATTATTTACAGTTCAGAGACATGTAGGGACATGTGTTCTGTGCAGTCAATATATAAAGAATATTTCTAGAGGAACTCAACCACAGGAAAGGTTTCTATGGATGAATGGATATCTATTCAATACAAATCCATTATATGATTAAAAACACAAAAGAAATGTGAAGAACCTTTCTTGTTCAAACTGGATCTCATTACCCTGTGGCATTCCTTCAGACAAACTTTGTAAATGGTTTTTGCCAGTGGCTGCATTTCTGCATTAAATAAAGTATGTCAAGTTCAAATTTGATGTGCTTCATTCTTAACTTAATTTTTTTAAGTTAAGAGTTCATTTTTTTTTTTTTTTTTTTTTTGTGCCGCTTTTTACACCTACTTGATAAACTGGTAAGAACAGAGGTAAACACTCACTGTAAGTACTTTTACACAACATTCATCTGGAAAGTAGTTATATGCAGACTACAATTCTATATATAACAAACGGTCACAGCTACCCAAAAGTATTAATTGTTTATAATTTTAGGGGCTTTAAGGAGTGACAAAAATTATTCTGACAAACACAAATATACCTTTTTTTTCCATTTTCAGTACTGACCAGGAACAAGGAAAAGAGAAAATACAAAGAGGAATAAATGGTGGAAGGTGAGGAAGGATGGTTGCTGTTTGAACTTCAGGGAGGAGTTTAGACACATGGTGCTAGTGATCAACTGTCAGATGACTGGATAGTTTGAAAAACTGATAAATGTGACAGGTAAGGAAGCGCATTGTGTGTTAAGTGGACAGGCGAAAGAATATAAATAGACTTAATAGGTTCAGGAGAGTAATTAGGATAGTGGGTGATGAAAAAAGAAGGGTGAGGTAGCAAAAGGCTAAAAGGCCTAAGGGGATGTTGGACACTAAGGAAGTAGAAATGTACTTACAATAATTGACGAGGCAGGGAGCAAAAATGGGAAGGATGTGCAGCAAGTTAGGTTAAAAAGGGTGGAGAAGATGGTTGATCCTGATGACATACCAGTGGAGGTAGGGAGATGTTTAGAGAAGAGGGTAGTGGAGTCTTAAATGAGATTCTTCAACTCTATCTTGGAGAGTGGGAGAATGCTTGAGGAATAGAGAAAAAATGTACTAGGATGCAAGGCGGAGAGTTAAAGTAAGTGGGGATAACTATTCAGAGAAATATGGATTGGGGAAAAGAGTTGACGTGAGTGCAGGGTGGGAGGACTTTCCGGCGTTATCTGTGACGGAAGTCTGCCAGCATTAGTAAAAAGGTTTACAAGATGGTAGAGCAGCTCCGCTGTATGGTTTACAAACGGCAGATCTGACCGAAAGACAGAAGGCAGAGCTGGAGGTTGCAGAGCTGAAGATGACAAGATTTTATTTTGGATTGACGAGGATGGACAAGATCAGAAATTAGCACATCAGAGGGACACCCCAGGTTATACATCTTGGAGACAAAGCTAAAGGCCAGATTTAAATGGTATTGTCCAAGTGAAAAGGAGGAAAAATGGAAAAAGTATATTGAAGGCAATATAAAGGATAGATGTACATGCAGTTAGTTGTTGTGACGGAGGAAGATGCAGCAGACAGAGCAAGATAAAAAGAGATGATCCACTCGATGAGAGAAACATTCAAATTGAAAATCTTTATTGACATACATTGTGTAATTTGTTTAGAGAAAAATTATGCAAGAACGATCAATGGAAATAAAAATAATTTTACCATTCAAGGCTGGATTCTAAATTACACCAAATACAAACGACAAAAACTGAAAACTGTATTAGGTATTCATATGTATAGGTATTCATCCCGATACCTAACAGCAGTTAGGGTACTGTTGGCTAGCCCGTAGAGTTCACTGGCCCACCACCAAACCGGTCCTGCTGGATGATGATGTAGCAGCATTACGTTCTCCACAGCATCTCCAGACTCTGTAACGCCTGCCACATCACCTGAGTTTGAACCTGCTCTCATCTGTGAAGAGAACGGGGCACCAACAGAGAACCTGCCAATTCTCTCCTGAACACCAACTGAGCTCCACGCTGCTGGGCTGTGAGCACAGGTCCCAGTAGAGGCAAGGGCCCCCATGCCACCCTCATTTAGTCTGTTGCTGCCCTGGATCAGGGCATCAACACCTGAGCTCCTGGATAGTCTGAGGGAACATGAGGACCAGTAAATGGCATCAGAACATTCATCATCTAGGAACTGCCGGTCACTCTAGCCACATAAGGCTGGTCATTGTCCTGCACCAGGAGGAACCCAGGGTCTTCTACACCAGCAAAAGGACAGAGTGGTTCTGGAGATTTCATCCTGGTACCTAACAACAGTCATGGTGGCATTGACTAACATGTGGAGGTCTGTGAGACCCTCCAAGGATATGCCACCCTAAACCGTCACTGATCCATCGCAAACCGGTCCTGCTGGATGATGTTGCAGCAGAAAAATTTTCATGGAGTCTCCAGACTCTTTCACGTCTGTGCTACCAAATTTGGTATTCTCTGGTGAACACCAATCCCATAGCATGGTGCTGGGTTCAGAGCAGAGGTCCCACTTAAGGATGTCGGGTCCTTGTGCCACCCTCATGAAATTTTTGACAGTTTGGTCCGCTGTGCTAACCAAGACTAACCTATGTAACTCAAAGGGCTGCAGGTATCACATCATGCCAATGACTAAATCTAAAAATAATTGACTTTTTTTTTTTTCCCCCAGTATTTTTGAGATTTTGTCATTGTACCACGTTCTAATAAAGTTGCGTTAAAAAAAAGCTACCACATCATGCTACAAGTAGAGAAAAGAACCCTAGCAAAATGCATAACTAGAGAATAACCAGAAAATCAGTCAGGAAGCTTGTGGAGAGAGAGGTGGCTACAACCTGCAGAACCATCCTCTCTATTGTTGTTATCCTACTGTTGCCTCCCCTATCCACCTGGTGTCGCTTTTATTTGAACCAAAGAAGGTCAAAATGCCTCACAATCAGTTATGCTTCCAAACTGGACGGATCCAGATCCCAGAGATATTTGTGATGACTAAGTGAGAGAAAAAATGCCCTCTTTCCAGTAAATAAAGGGTTAACGTTCTCATAGATTATTCTCATAGGCTCCACCCTAACCTTTACCCGATTGGCTGGAAGAAGCTTCGACTGACCCGGATGTTGATGCCGAACTTTGTACTTTGAATTTTTATTTTATATTTTTGAAGCATTGGATTTGGCCTTTCGAAGTTTACGGACATTAAAATATACATTTTTTTTTAACTTACGAACTTAAATTGCATTTATTTAAAAAAAATAAAAAGTCAATGCTTAAAATTGAACGCCTTTTAATTTTTAAAATCCGACAGGTCGCATACCCCTTTCCCAATTCACTTCCTGTAAACAAAACAGCAACTGTGGGCAATTCCTGTTCGTCCGCAGAGCTTCATAGATGGCTCAAGCCGGAGTAGTTCTGGATCGGGACCAGTTTAACTGCTCCATATGCCTGGACGTGCTGAAGGACCCAGTGACCATCCCCTGCGGGCACAGCTACTGCTCGGACTGCATTCAGAACTACTGGGACCAGGACAACTACCTGGGGGTCTACACTTGCCCACAATGTCGTCAGAACTTCAGCCCGAGGCCGCTGGTCGCAAGAAACACAATGTTGGCCGACGTAGTGGAGAAATTCCAAAACAGCGGACTTCAGGAGGCCGTAGGGCCTCTGAACCATTGCCTAGCCGAGGCTGACGATGTGGAGTGTGATGTCTGCACCGGTAGGAAAAACAAAGCCGTCAAATCATGCCTGGTGTGTCTGGCCTCCTACTGCGACGTCCACGTCCAGCCTCATTACGAGTCCACTGCCTTTAAGAAGCACAAGCTAGTGTCTGCCTCCAAAAGACTCCAGGATACCATCTGTGACCGCCACGACAAGTTGCTGGAGGTTTACTGCCGCACAGACAGGCGGTGTATCTGCTACCTGTGTCTGACAGACGAACACAAAGGACACGACACGGTGCTGGCAGAGGTAGAGATCCAGCAGAAGCAGGTAATCACATCATCGGAGCTGCTCATCAGCACTGACGAGATCACAAAGGATCCCAGGTGGTGAAAGTATACACACAATTTACATCAAGACGGAGTACTAGAGTACTCGCATTACTTATATCAGCACCAACGTAAGTACAAAACAAGGATCACAAGTAGTCACACTATTTACATCAGTACTAACAAGTACATATAGTGTATCCCAAGTGGTAAAAGTACACACATTATTTAGATCAGTACTAACAAGTGCAAATATGAATATGAATAAAAAATGAATGTCTGATGAGGGTTACGTGTTTCACAGCATTTCGAATAAAATAAGCCATTTGGAGTAGTGACTTCACAATGCGACAATGCTGCTTCGGTTACCTCCATCATGGAAAGAAGTTCTGTTCTCCCGTTTGTTTGTTTTTGAGCAATATTACTTAAAAACTACAGGACGGATTTGCATAAAATTTTACCCAGAGGTGGAGTCTCGCGTGGCACATTAGGGTTTGGCATTGATCACAGGAGGTGATTAGATTTTGTTGAAGTAAGGTGTTTCTATAACACGACTATAAACATGGGATCCACACAGTAGTAGCTGCTTGTACATTTTGTCTTCTACATCGGGTCTGCTAACCAAAATGCAATTAGATCCAATTACTCTTTTCAAAAATAGATGAAAGTTTGAAAGATCTGAGACAATGTTCTGAATATTCAGATTGTTCTCTATCATGAACCTCATCCTCAACAACTTTATAGACTACCCCTTAATTCAAGTTTAAATTATGATAAACAGTTGACACAGTATAAAAAACCTAAAACTGTTTATTGTTAAATAAGTCATTGTTTACTTTATCTTAATTTACAATTAAGAGAAGATTATTTTAATTTAAAAGATAAAGTAAGAACCAATGTAAGATGTAGTTATGGGGTTCAGCTATAGAATGGACTGAATAATGAGTTGATGTTTTGTAGCTCCCCGTTTAGTTTCAAAAGGGTAGTGAAATGTAAAAGGAAGGGGGTTCTTTTCTTCAGTTATTTACTATGTTAATTATTTTGTAAAAAACTATTTTGTTTGTGGTATGTAACAGAATACATTTTATTAATACATTCATATATGATTACTTATTGGGCAGACAAAATCATGTCATTTTAAGCAAACTAAGAGCAACCGTCAAAACGGCATGGAAATGGTGATGAAATGTAACATGTGCTTCCTGGACCGTGACTACAAGATGGTTCCTCTGCAGAGGAGCCTGATAACTGAAGGCTCTGGGTCACATTCTATTAACCATGAAGCCACTTTTTGACCAAAGTTTCTAATGGATCTCTTGGTTTTTTTTTTCTTCAGAGGCAGGTCGGTGAGATGAAGCAAGGTTCTCAGATGAGAATTCATCAAAGGGAAAAGGAGGCTCAGGAGCTGAGACAAGCCATTTTCTCTCTCACTGTAAGTTCCAACACCCGGTGTTGGTTAAGCTAAAGTCTACTACATGGATCATGGATCATCAATGTGTCCCACTTTTTCCAGTGGCACGTGAACTACAATTTGCCCCCACCTTTTTTGTTTGAGATATATCACAATCAAACATTTAACGAGAGAGTTCAATGAAAATTTGTGTAGCTGTGGATTTTCAGTAATTTAAATATTGAGGTGGATCTGGGTATAGAACGCATTCTTAATGAAATATTACATCTCATCATTATACAACATGATTTTGAACATGAAAAAATAGAAATTAGTCAATCAAAATAAAAATACGCAGTTATGAACAGCACATGACTTTCAACCAAAATGCACACAACTGGAACCAGATTTGCATTTCTTGATTATAGTCCAGATCTGGGAGATATGTATTCTATCACTGTACGTTAACACCGATGGTAAGAGACGCATCAATGCCAACATATGTGGCTGGGAAATTGTGATCAATCTGTGTAAGGGTCAAAAGTTAAATCTTGTTCTTGTCGGGACTTAATTTGGCATGAGGCAGGTCTGAATAAAGTGATGTCATCATGATCTCATGGCAGTTGTAACAGGATTTTGTTCAACATAGCATGGAAAGTATCTTCCCATTGTTCAGGTTTTGGTGACAATGGCCTTGGCAGGAAATACAATTTCTGAGTTCTTAATAGCTGTAATGCAACGTAAGCAATAACATTTAAACCACCCTCCTAATACTTTTCAGGATTCGTTCAGAGGAACAGGGAGTCTGAAAAATAAGTGAAGAAACGAGTGCAGGCAGGGTGGGTGAGGAAGATGGTCAGAAGTAATTTGTGACGAAAGAGTAGCAGCCAGAGTGATCAGAGAGAAGTCCTTGTTAGACGTCTTGGAGACAAAATAAGAGAGACCAGGTTGAGATGGTTTGGACATGTTTATTTATTTTTATGTTATGCTTGGATTTTTGTGACTGTATGCTTTGCACCAAGATACCAGGTCATATTCCTTCTAAGTGTGACTTACTTGGCAATAAGCCATTTTCTGACTCTGATTCTGATTTGAAAAAGAGGGATAGTTGATATATTGGTAGATGGATTCTGGAGACAGAGCTGCAAAGCAGGAGGAAAAAGGGGCAGAGGTTTCTGGATGTGGTGAGACAGCATATGCAGTTGGTTGGTGCTACTAAGGAAGATGAAGAGGACGGTTTAAGATGGAAACAGTTGATCCGCTATAGCGACCCCTAAAGGGAAAAAAAGAAGAAATGTCATTCTGACATAACCTGTCAGTGGTTATAATGTTATGGTTGATAAGTGTAATATCAACTGGTAGAATTCACTGATAGACAGTATATCCTCTTGTGGCAGCTTGTCAGTGACATTGGACCAAATCTGCTGTCTGTTGCTGTGTGTCTCCCTCTAGCGCTCTGCACGAGTAGCAGCAGAAGAGAGCAACAGCGTCTTCTCAGAACTGATTCGTTTGATAGAGCTGAAGCGCTTCGACGTGAGGGAGTTGATCAAGGCACAGACAAAGACAGCCATCAGTCAGGCAGAGGAGCTGCTGGAGAAGATCCAGAAGGACATCACTGAGCTGAAGATGAATGAGGCTGAACTGGACAAACTTTCCCACACTGAGGACCATATCCATTTCCTTCAGGTAGTATTACTCAGGTTTGTCAGATTCTAAGGACACTAGCCCACCTGGCACATACACACTGGCACTAACTCTATGTCCCAATTTGCCCCGCCAGAGTTGTCCAGACTTCGTTACTCCACCTGAGCTGTCAGCTTTGCCTCCAGTCACTGCTGACCACAACCTCACCTTTGGCCCAGTGATGACAGCTCTGTCAGATTTTAAAGGGCTGATGCAGGAGGTCTGTCAGGAAGGGTTTGTCTGCATTTATGAGAAAGGTACATACAGAAGCTTATGAGTCAATTTTAAATTTGGATCTTATCAAAACATTTATGTCAGCTCTTGATAATGGAACTTCTCTCTTTTCTAGTTAGAGATGTAGTTATTGTAGGTGAGCCTAATCCTTCTACACTGTCAGAAGCAAGTCAACACGGTGATGGTTACGCAGTTTTGCCGATGGAAGCAGCAGTAGGTGAGTTCATAAACTCATGCATGCCCATCATAAAAATAGGAAAACACAGCTTTTATTCCAAAACACAAACAAACATGCATTCCTAATACAAGCAGTAAGAATGCATCTATTAACCCAAATAGCTCAATGTTAAACCTCAGCACAGCATTGATCACACATTTAAAGACAAGATATTTATACTCATAGAGTTTATACAACTTGTTATGTAGTTTGGGCTCCCAGCAAATGCCTCTTAAAGTTTAGTTTGTAGTTTGTTTGTTTTTCTGAATTAAGTATGTGAGGATAGTGGGTGACATGCACAGAACATTCAGGAAATTTCAGATTTTTAGGTTATATAGGCTAAATAAAATGGGCCTCAAATAACAATTATTTTCATTACACATTAATCTATCCACTTTTCTGTGAATAGATGAATCATTTAATCTAGATAAATAATTCAGTCATGGTTTCCCAGAATGCCAAGTAGTGTCTTAAAGTGCTTGTTTTGTCTGACCAACAGTGCAAAGTCACACTGTTTGTTCTGTCTGTGCTCACAGCGACCCTTCCATCTAGTATCAGCCAAAGTCTTGTGAGCCCGCTCAACCCCTTCCTCCCTCCAGGACCTCCTGCGCTCACATTTGCCTTCTCGCCATTTGGTAAACACTTTGAAAATTGTTTGTATTTCTCTATGTACTGTTGTATATATTCGATGATTTCTGATTCTTTATTTTATAAAGACACCACATTACAAAAATGGAAGCCCTGCATTCACAACTTTTTACGACAGCAGACGTGCAAACACATAAGCAGTAAATATATTTACAGTATTAAATGTAGCAGCATTGATGAAGCCGTGGAATGAAATCTATCAGTGCTATATTAATAATAATAATAATAATAATAATAATACATTTAATTTATAATGCACTTTACATTTGGAGCTAATCTCAAAAGTGCTGAAAGTTAGCATAAATAGGAATAATCCACCAGTGAACACTTTGTAGTACACACCTTACCGTGGAGACTTTTATTTTGCCGGACTGTACCTCTCTTCCTCTGTCATTGCTTTGATGACTGATTTTATGCTCATGATCATTTCGATCCGTAAACATTGCCTCCACTGTAATATATATCACATAATTAAAAACTGCATCAATATTAAATCTCATAACTTCTTAAACCTTTTTTTTAATCTCTTCATTTATGCAAGGTTAACTTGGTATGGATATTCCTAGAAATGTCAATACTGAAAATGAAAGGCCACACAAACATATATAAAAGCTCTCCTTTGACGTATTGTCTGAGGTTTTTTTAAAAATGTTTTAACTAAAGACTGCTACCGACTAATAATTCCTCCTCTTTCTGTTCAGGCTCCAAACTCTCCACAGGATCCAGACAGAGGCACTTTCAGCGGCGGCCTCACCCCAGGAGGAAATAGAGCCATGCACGTATATTTGCATTGTAGTGCCGGTACGAAGAAAGAAGAGGAGAACATGTGGAAGTACCACAGAAGAACTCAAAGACAATGAATTTTCCTGATCAGCATCATGCAGCACAAAGCTGGACTAAACCCACCATAGCTTCAGTCATTGGAACGTTCTTTACTTTTTAGTGACGTCATTTGTTTCAACAAATGTTTATGCTTTTATATTTATTTTTCATATTTAACCAAAGTATCATACGTATTTAATTATTTTGCTTGATGGATATTTGTAATAATGACATTGTGATTGGAATGCTGATATTAAAATCAAAGTTTGAACACATTGGAGTTCAATTGTATTTCATTGTGCTCTGAACAGAAACGTGGAACAACAGGTTGATTGCAACAAAAACACCGCTGTGCCTTGTTTAATATTATGACCAATCACGTCACAGGTCAGTGCATCTAATATGGACTCTGTATATTTAGGAGTGGTGAATCAACAGAAAGTGTTTTTTGCTTTATGTGGAAGAACCTTTGTGCAGCTTACCTGGCTGTGATTGGTGGCTTCAGGGTGCAGCAGGTGAAACCTGATAACCTGTTATGAGCACACCTGTGAGTCACGCCCACCTTTGTCCCTTCCAGGTTCTGTTGAGATTAGAAAATGGCAGCCGCAACTATTTCTATTGAACAAGACCAATTTTGTTGTTCAGTGTGCCTGGAGGTTTTAAGGGGGCCGGTGACGATCCCCTGTGGACACAGCTACTGTCTGGACTGCATTGAAGACTACTGGAACAGGACAAAGCAGAAGGGCCAGTACAGCTGCCCTCAGTGCAGGCAGACCTTTATGCCCAGACCTCTGCTGAGTAAAAACACTGTCCTCGGGGAAGTGGTGGAAAAAGTTCAGCAGTCGGGATTTCAAACTGAAGCTCAACACTCAACCAAATCCAAGGAGGTGAAATGCAGTGTTTGTCCAGGGAGAAAAAACAAAGCTGTGAAATCCTGCCTTGTGTGCTCGGAGTCCTACTGTGTGGATCACTTGAGAATCCACAACGAGAGCTTTCATGGGAAGGCCCACAAGTTGATCCCAGCTTTAGATCACCTGAGAGAGAAGTTGTGTCCACAGCACAAGAAGATACTGAGGCTGTTCTGCCACACTGAGCAGCAGTTTGTCTGCTCCCTGTGTGTGAAAGAGAGGCACAAGGGCCACACTGTCGTCTCAGTGGTGGATGAGAGAGCAGCGCAGCAGGTGGGTTTCAGACCTATCTAAATACTGGAGTTCACAATGAAACAAACACCTGGATTTGTCTGTTAAGATAAAAAGAGTTAAACATTTTACTTAAATTAGAATAATATATATTAATATAGAAAAGTTTTTGCATCAAGGTTCAGAAGATTTACCTAAAAATATTTTGGTATTGATGCCAAATTCAGGTTAATAATCATAGATTTAGCATAAAGCAAGTGATGATAGCATTTATGAAATTTTTTCTGTGGTTGTATGAGAGTGGAGAAGTCAGATTATAATCCTGATGACATCAACAAATATCTTGGCTTAGGTTTGTATGTGATTCACAGCAGCAAGGGGGAAAAAAACTTTTGTATCATATTTCCTGTGTGGACAATGTGACACTATTATAATTGTATTAGGGCACTCTCTCTTGGTGTTCAGGCTCCTTTTATACTGAGTTCCAGCTCTTATTTTCAAATAGAAGTCTCTAAAAGAAAGTGAACATATTAATATGCCAAAAGTTTGTAAAATTAATTTTCGTTAAATTGACCAGTTTTCCAAACTTAAGTGTCAAAGCTATAGTTACAATTAAGATATTGATGTAAATTCTGTTTACAAGTCTGAAACTAATCAGAATGAAACAACCGTGTCACAAACTACACTTAGGCGATTAAAAAAATTTACGACTGTTTATTTTTATATTTGATGTAGTTTGTATCGTATGACATTAATGACCCCTAATTTGTTCCTAACCCTTCCCATTATCTTCATTTCATCAGTAATAAAAACAAAGAGACATAAACAGCACCATAAGTTTCTCTAGTGACACATGGAATATACAGCATCTTACACTATCAGTAATTAGTATTTCTAATGTTGATTAAAGCAGTAACCCTGTTCCTCATGGACATCCTCCTGATGATGTCATACTGTGGGATGGTGGCTGCGGAGTCTGTGAAGGAAGTCCACTACGTTACACCCACATTGCATTGACACTAGCCATTGCATTCTCACTGATGTCACTCTGGCCTTTTATAGGGGAAAGTTAGTAAGAAAAAAGGAAGCTATCACTTAGATCACTCACTTACATCAAACAAAACCTCATAAATTGAGATTAGAAGAATAATTTTAATCAAAACATTTTCTCAAATTCTGCAAAATAATGATGGAACCATTACAATTTTAAGGACATTTACCATGCAAGGAGGTTGGATTGAGCGATCCCATGGTGTTGAGTATTTTTCCACCTTGGTAGGGGATGAAAACTCATTTAATTCACATCATCAGTTATGAGTCACAAACCACTGAAGTGCAATGCTGATAGGGGCCAGGCTCGAGTATCTGGTCTCGAGTATCTGGTGTTTATGACAAAGGATTTGTCTTTAATTATCTGATATAAAGGCTTCATTTCAAAAAATTAACAGAGGGAGAGCTCCTGCCTGATATTACACTGTCAGAAGTTTAGACGGATGGACCAAAGAGCTCTCGGTCAATAGAATCATTTGACGGTAAAGTCCGATTTTTCCATCTTGAAAGGCAAGCGTGGGATAAATATTTGACTTTGCAACCCAAGGGATTGCACCGTGCATCTCTAATCTTCTATCTTCTCTTAGAAAAAACTCCAAGAGACCTCTCGGAAGTCTCTGCAGAAACTGAAGGACACTGAGAAGGAACTCAGATATGTTGTCAGATACATAAAGGTGAGCGTCTTTACCGTGGGAGTTTTAATAATGTGGACATTAGAACACCATAAAGAGAAAACTTAATGCTCCACAGCATTCCACAGAAGCAGCAGTGGAGGAAAGTGAGAGGATCTTCTCCAAGCTGATCCGCTCCATCGAGAAACAAAGCTTCGAGGTGAAGGAGTTGATCAGAGTCCAGGAGAGAGCAGCTGTCAGTCAGGCTGAGGAGCTGCTGGAGAAGATACAGAGGGATGTGGCCGAGCTCCGGAGGTCTGATGCAGAGCTGGAGAAGCTCTTTCATGTCGATGACCACCTTCAATTCCTTGAGGTATTGAACAAAACAGAATTCAAGCCTGGACCCCCTTCAGAGTTCTGAAGTTATACAGTAACATGAAAAATAATTGAGTTTAGTTAACTCCAGATTCATCAGTTTGAAGCATTATATTTTTCTCCAGTCCAAAATAATGTATTTTAATAACTTTCATGGGTTTGTTAATATTGTTTGACAGACCGAATGTCTGAGTTGTGAAGTTTATCTGTAGATGCAATTCTTGTTTTTTTTAAAATAATTGAAATACTCCCCCTTGCATGGTTGTGTTGCACGTCACTGCAGGAGTGCAAGTCTCTTCACTTTCCTACAAAGAATGTGGAGATGCCAAACACTGATGCACTTCCATACATGATGTATAAAAGTATGAGAGGAGCCCTGGCTGATCTCAAAGACGGTCTGGATCAAACACTTGAGAGAGAATTCATGAGAGTCTCTGATAAGGGTATGTTTCCTTCTCAACTTATAAAGATAGTCATAAACATTTAAATTTGTGTATGATAAAAACTCTATTTGCTTCTCTGCATTTCTAGTATGTTCTCTGAAGGAAACCAGCAATAAAAGCACCTTTGAGAAGACTAAAGGTAAAGAAGTATTCCACTGCTCTTTATCGTCCAGTCCTTGCTTAAACTGTATTTCTATAATGGACGACCTATTAACTAAAAAAAAAAAAATACAATCCAATTCCGTGTTTCAGATATATTGAATTTCTGCGCAAATGCATACACTGACAGCATTTTATTGCTGTAGGTATTTTAATTTGTGCGAATTAGAAACATGAAAGGATAGGAGTGCACCCTGGACAAAAAATGTAGTTTGTTGTAAAACATGCAGGTGTTTTACAACAAACCCCCCCATCAGGGGGTCAGAAAACTTGTGATTGTTATGACTTTATATTCCGTTTGGTATGCAGCAATAGATCATTTTCTTGATCAAATTAATTTTTTAACCAGGTAAAATCATCCTTCTAGCATTGTTGTAACTAAAAAAGGTCAGCTTTTTTATTGAATTTGCAGGAAAAAAAAACTTGTTTTCAGATTTGTAACGATGCATTTTCCAGCGGGTCTGAAAGAGATTTGAATAATTTAGCTGAAGAACTTCCAGCCAACAAACACATTTTCACCCAATTAAGAGCAGTAGGTGACTGAAGAAGCGGGGATGCCAAGAGAATGACCAAATTGCCCCTCTTGTAAAGCTGCCTCTTTAATTTGCATCCCCTAATAGCAGTGGAAGTGGAATTGTTTAGTTGAATTTGATCTATGAAGATCTTACAATGTATTGGTTTTTAATTCATTTGGATAAAACAAGTCAGAGAGCAGAAACCTCCCATGTGGGTCAAAGGGGAAGTTGGAGTTCAGTTTATTGCCCAAGGGCACAGACTGGAGGTGCCTTGAAATGAACTGCTGGATTGATCAGCAGCCTAACTCTTCTGATTGATGATGATACATCTATGGCACAATCTATAGAACTGACACTCCACCCATTCCCTCCGCTGTCCTGTCGCTTTCACCTCGGACCTCTAATAGAATATTAACTACAAATACCTAATTCTACAATAGTCCATACAAGACAGTAGTATCAGCGTTCTGACCCAAAAAGAAAAAATCACAGAATGGCATGGATCCCTTCGCCAACTCACTTTAATTACAAAGCTCTGGTACTTTCCAAGTTAAGCTCCATATACTTGTTGTGAACTTGTCGCTTTATGTAACATTTGAATGGTTCTAAATCCTTTACACCAATCTAATTTAGTAGTGATTCATTCAGCTCTAAGTAGAAGTGCTCTCGCTTGAAGTCAAGTAACACCATCTATAGAAAAGATGGTCAGGTGACACTGTTCTTATTAATGCCTGTAAACCTCTATCTATCTCACAGCAAAAGAACCCGACATACCCTACAACTCAGAACCAAAGTTGAGAGCTGATTTTCTACACTGTGAGTACAGTCCAATGAGAAGCCTATTTTTATGCAACCTTTGACCTCGCTGGTTTCTGCTAACCTTTATCCAATATTTCTAGATTACAATGACATAAGCCTGGATCCGAACACAGCCAATTCTTATCTAAGCTTCTCTGATGGTCGAAGAGGGGTGACCACACTTTCAGAGCCACAACCCTTCCCTGACCACCCAACTCGCTTCACCAGCTGGGCCCAAGTGCTGTGTAGAGCTGGGATGGCTGGGCGCTGCTACTGGGAGGTAGAGTGGACTGGCAAAGGAGGGGTTTCAATCGGCATCTGCTACAAAAACATGAGCAGGAGCGGAGGAGGGAGTGACTCCAAGATAGGACATAACTCAAAATCCTGGAGCCTGGACTGCTCTTACTCCTCCTGTTCGTTTCAGCACAATAAGGAGAGCGTGGCTGCTGCCGCTCCCTGCTGCAGCAGGATAGGAGTGTTTCTTGACTTCAGGGCCGGGACTTTGTCTTACTATAACATCTCTGATCCAATGGTTTTACTCCATAGAGTTAAAACTACGTTCAACCAGCCTGTGTATCCAGGATTCTGGGTGGCACTTGGCTCTTCTTTGAAACTGTGCTCTTTCAATGGTTAAATGACAACAGTCACTTCAAGATCCGCAACTTTAAAGTATGGGAATAATAATAAAACACACAGATGTTTGTGCTCAAAACTTAGCATTTTAATAACTGAAATCCGGGGGCAGCAGGTGAAGGAACCCTTCTCGAGATTAGATTTTATTGAAGGCAGCAACATCAACACTCTGGACCTGTAAAATGTAGAAAAGATACAAAATTAATATTTTATATGAAATTGTTTTGCAACATGTGAGTTATAGTGCATTTAATTTAAATTTAATAAAGTATTTAATGTCAAATATGACTATGGAATTTTTTTTAACCTCAAGACATTTTAGGAAATTTGTGTGTCTGACTTTATCCAGAGATTTCTTATCTAAGGAAAAACATCAAGACTGAAGATGGTGGGGAAACTGAAAACCAAATCCCTCTACCAGTATATCTAAAATACATACTAACTTGTTTTTTTAAAATTCAAGTTCATTCATTCATTCATTCATTATCTACCGCTTATCCTGTTCAGTGTCACGGGGGGCTGGAGCCTATCCCAGCTAACATCGGGCGAGAGGCAGGGTACACCCTGGACAAGTCGCCAGTTCATTGCAGGGCAGACAGACATACAACCACACACTTAGTCCTACGGGCAATTTTGTGTCACCAATTCACCTATATCGCATGTTTTTGGACTGTGGGAGGAAGCCAGAGTTCCCGGAGAGAACCCATGCAGACACAGGGGAGAACATGCAAACTCCGCACAGAAAGGCCGGCAGATATGGATTTGAACCCCGTTACCTTCTTGCTGTGAAGCAGCAGCGCTAACCACCGTGCCGCCCAAAATTCAAGTAAAAATATTATTCTGCAAATATTTCTTCTGATGGTTTATTTCCCCCCTCGACCCACAAACAGCGGAATAGAATGAAATTTAACCGTGGCGCTCTATGCTAGCATTGGTTTGTATTTCAATTCAATGAGTTGAACAAAAACTTTGGAAAAATGCACAAAAGTGACAACGGAGCACCTGGATATAAAAAATAAAAAGCCTACCCAGAAATATTTTCAAATATTACGATTGAAAGACTGAAAACACAAAGCAGCCTCTAGAAGTCCAAATAGCAGCCAATGTAAAAGAATCAGTCAGGAGGCCCCATTTTCTACCACTAATGAAATTATAATCAATTGGCTTCCTTAATAAGGTTAGGAGCGAAATTCAATTATTTCCCTGCTGCACATGTGCGCTGATTTCCAATTAATAATAATAAATAAATAAAGTTAGACAGTGCAGCTAGACATGTTTTAAGTCAACCTGTACAACCTGATTACCTGGCTTCATATAATTCCTAAGATCAAAATTAATTGATTTTACAGTTTAATACCAAAATTCTATGTTCCAAATTACCCAGCATTAAAATTTAAATTCAATTTAGCTTTTATGAAGAAGTTACAATAGCACCAGAGGGAAAGCAAAAAATATGTCTTAAAAAACAGTTATTTTTCCTTGGAAAGATGAGATCTGAAGTAAAACTTTAATCAAGCCACACCCTCAGGTAGATAGTTGATTGGGGATAGGAAATAAGATACCATTTGTGATACCTGAAAACTATCAGTAATAGTTTGTAGTTAAGAGGGCCAGATTGACTGTTCACAGCTCAAGTGTCAGTCGCATTAAGCGGCAAGGATTAGGGTTTATGACTGAACCCCATGTTGATATGAATATTATTTCAATTTAGTGTTTGTGGCCAGAAGGGTATTCCAGAAAGCAGGTTCAACAAAATGAGGGTATTCACCCTGAGCTCTGGGTAGATGAACCCTTAGATGAGATGGGAGTTTTTGGGTCGTTATTTATAAAACTGTGCATAGGATATGGGTCAGAAAGTTGGGAAAGGTTGCTTGAATATTTCGTTTGGGTTTGTTTGTACAAAGCAGGAGATTGGGGACTTTTCAGGGATATATTCATGCTGTTGGGGACGACAGTATAGGTCTAGTTAATTTCAATGACATCAGTCACAGCGAAGGCACACAGGAAGACTAAAAAAATAAACCTCAACAATGTAAAGTTAAGTTTTTGTTGAGCGGGGCAGGGGCACACAGTGACCCCCACCCTTCCACAGCAGTCTCCAAGGCGCTGTTTCGCCCAAGCAAAAGGACGTGTTCGGCTTAACAACGAAATTACCAAAGAGTTGCTTCTTCCATTCTCCAATAGCGCCAAATTGACTACTATGAGTCAGTAAAACATTAAAATTAAAAGCATTTATACCCGGTTATAGGATTAAAAGTAAAAAAAAAAAACATTATGAGACGCGATATATAATAGGAAACAAATTGTCCGACGAGTTACTTTTTTCATGAGAATTAATTTCAATTACAAACATCTGAGGGTTTTTTTGCAGACCGATATCTCTATCTATTCTTCAGGGAGGATCATTCGGACACCTGTTTGATTGATCATTCTTAAATTGTCTATGAGGAGTTTTATTTGAATTTATTTAACACAATGTTTTTAATTTCATATCCTTTTCTCGTTTCATCCTTCTACCATCTGAGTCCTAGCTTCCCCATTCCTCCAGTTTCAGTGCATGGGTCAGAGTTTGCATTGAGGACCATCAAGTTTGAAAATCCCAGATTGCGTTGAAATTATTCCTTTTTATCTGTGCGTACCTAGTGTTTATAAATAAGGCCCCAGAACAGCAGACCACAGTTGGTTCAATCAACTTTGACTTTAAGTCCGAGTTAAAATCGTGCAAAAAGACTGTCAAAATCATGACAACCACTGAAATGCTATGGTTTTCAGTGGTTGTCATACTTGTGCTCACGAGCAGATATTTACAACATGAGCAAAACACGCTTCAACAGTGAAGGAGGGAAAACAGATGTGGGAGACAAAACCCAGATTTTTCCTCCTATCAGGGTTGACAAACTCAGATTTTCCACAAAACCGGATTTCTGGAATACCCCCTCTATTAATTAAATAGAATGATGTACTGTTTCATAGTAACAACTTTGTAGTTGTTCATTCTCAGAAATTAATGGAAACAAAGTAGCCCATCAGAATCAAGAATTCACTCAGACCATGGCGTCAGCTGAAGTGATTTGTTACTTACAAAGTCCTCAAACTTTGTGATCTCCTCCTCCAGGATGTCGGTGCCAACTTTGTCATCTTCCACCACACAGGTGATCTGCAGCTTCTTGATGCCGTAGCCAACTGGAACCAGCTTAGATGCTCCCCATAGGAGCCCGTCAATCTGTACCGAGCGCACGCACTCCTCCAGCTTTGCCATATCAGTCTCATCATCCCACTAGGGGAACAGAGGACGGACAGTGACTTAAAGGCATACAGACAACGCAACACAGGACTCAGTCAAGCAGCAATGGGGATTAAGTTTGAAGTCAGACAGTGTCACTATTATGTGTGGTTGATAACATGCAATAACTTTAAAGTTGACTGTAATGCATTTGGTTACACATGGCAGAACACTAAAAATATTTGAGTAAAAATTGTAACTAGAACGAGAACTTCCACATCAGTAACCAAGCATTTAATAAATAATCAAAACATCAAATTAATGGCCAAGAGTTATAAAACTCCTTTATAACTGTTGAGTACAGATAAAATGGCTCGTGAATAACCAAAACAATAAAGTGAAAGTACATAAAAACAACATGATGGGTGCATCTTTTACATAACCTGTCCCATGCATATAAAAATTCTAGTGACCACACGTTAATAACTGATAAATGTAATGATTTAAAATTCATGATCATTATGGCTGCCTCAGTCAGTCAGGCAGATACTGATAGATGCATGGACATGGACACGAACATGCACAGTCGTGACTACATTAATGGAAGGATTAACAATAGGAGCTTTTTGTCCTCCACTTCGTTATGTGCTTCACCATTTTTTTTTTTTTTCAAAAGGTCATTTTCTGTGGCCCTTTTGGTTGTTGCTATGATTCATGATTAAGTACCACTGATCAACAGGCACAGCATATTAGAGACTGGTTTATGAGTAGGCACACACCATATTCTTCATTTGTACGCATACAAATATGTGGTACAATATAATGCACCGTCTCATAAATAAGAACCCTGGTTCTACTCAAATCTGTCCATAACTGCTAAATGTAAATAAGAGCAGGTCTAGCATAGGCGCCACGTGACACAACTTTTGGAGACAACATACAGGCTTGACGTCCAACAGGATAGATGACTTGGCGATTAGGGCAGGTTTCTTGGCCTTCTTGGCTGCATAGGCATCCAGACGCTCCTGCTTAAGGCGGGCTGTCTCCTCTTCTTCATCATCATCACTGCCAAACAAATCAATGTCGTCATCTTCAGTATCATCGCCATTTTCCACCTGTTTGACTGGAGCAGCCTGGGGAAAACAATGAAAGGATAAATTCTTCCAATGCGGTGTTATTATTCATTCATTATCCGTAACAGCTTATCCTGTTCAGGGTTGTGGGGGCTGAAGCCTATTCCAGCTAACAGTGAGCGAGAAACGGGGTGCATGGATGAGTAGGCAGTTCATTACAGGGCATACACAGAGAGACAACCATTTTATTTCCAATCTGCTCATTCAAAATGTATCTATCCATCCATTTTCTTTCGCTAATCCAAGGTTGGGTCCGGTGCTAAGAAGGACATTCCAGACATTCCTCTCCCCAGAAACACTCTAAAGCTCATAGTGGAGGACCCCAATACAACCCAGAGACAGATGAGATATACAGTCCCTCCAGCCGGTACTGGGTCTACCCCGGGGTCTCTTCCTACTTGGGACCTGCCTGAAAAACCTCCAAGGGGAGGCGTCCTGGAGGCATCGTAATCAGATGCCCAAACCACCTCAACTGGCTCCTTTCCACACAAAGGAGTAATGGCTCCACTCCTTAGTCCCACCGGATGTCTTAACATAACATTTTATCTCTAAAGCTGAGCCCATCCACCTTTTGAAAGAAGCTAATGTCAGCTGACTCTATCCCAGACCTCATTATTCCGTCACTACCCTGAGCTCTTGACCATGGGTCAGGGGTTAGAATGTAGATTGACATTTTGCCTTACAGCTCAGTCCTGCTCTACACCGAAACAGAGAAATACAACACATGTATTACTGTCGATGCTGTGTCAAAAAAACCTGTCCATCTCATGGCCCATGTTCCCGTCACTAGAGAACATAACACCAAGATACTTAAACCCCGCCTAATGCAGAGACCCATTCCAACCCGAAGGGGACTGTGCACAGGAGAACCATGGCCTCAGTTTGGAGGTGCTGACTCTCACACCAGCCGCTTCACACTCCGCTGCAAACCGCTCCAGTTTGCGCAGGAGATCACGAACCGATGAAGCCAACAGAACCATCATCATCTGCAAAGGAGAGATGCAATTCTAAGCTCCCCAAGGAGTGTGTCTGGTTTGGACCATACAGTCAACTCACTTCAACTGCCCCTTGGGATCCGTCCATGTCAAGAACCTGAGACAGGGGAAAACCTTGGCGGAGTACAACACTCACTGGAAAAGTGTCTGATGTTTGCAGTGGATGGGGTTTCTGGGTACAGGAGCTCCTCAAAATGTTCTTTCAACTGTCCAACTATATCTTCAGCCCAGGTCAGCAGTTCTCCCTTCAGGCTGTACACGGTCTGAGCCAAGCCTTGCTTTCCCTTCCGGAATTGTTAGTTTGTCAGAGCTTCTTTGAGGCTGACCCAAAGTCCCTCTCTAATGACCTCCTCAAACTCCTTTTACATCTGGGTTTCGCTTCAGCAACTGCCAAAGCTGCAATCCCTCTGGTTTCTTGGTACCTTTGTGCTGCCTAGGAGGTCCATTGGCTAAGTCTGAAAGGCCTCCTTCAGCCTAATGGCTTCCTTCGCCGCTGGTGTCCACCTGCGGGTTCTCAAGTTAACACCAAAACAGGCACCAATGACCTTATGACCACAGCATTAGCAGCCACCTCCACAATGGAAGACCCCTCCATTGATACCAATTTGTCTTAGGAGACCCAAACAGGGGCTAATGACCCCAAGAACACAGCCCTCAGGATCAGAAGCACACAAACCGTCCACCATGTTAAAGTAGCATTTCTTTTGGAGGGTCGAAACATTTATTTGTACAATAAATTAAGATTCAACTTAAGAATAAAAGGAAAAAGCTGTTTCACTGTAAACCCTAATGTTTTGTTCCAATCAAGAATTTGCACAGGAACTTTAAAAAAATAAATAAATTATTTTTCATCTACCTTAACACATGGTATGGCTGCTGGTGTTGGGGACTTTTCCAGCACAGCAACTCTTGATTCCAGCTTCTGCATGGCGGCTCTCAAGTCCACCACCACTAAATGAGAATCCCAGTTGGAAAGTACAAATATAGTATGACAAGGAACTGAGAGCAATACAGGTCAAGAAGACATGATAAAAACTCAAGACACACCTTTGTGCAAACTGTGGTTCTCAAGTTCCAGGCTCTTCATTCGTGAAACCATCTCCTGGTCTCCCCCACCATGTGAGGATGACTGTAGAGAGAATCCAATTAATTTACAGAGTAGGTGATATGTTGCAGGTCAGAGTTCAGTGGTAACAAAGCAAAATGCACCATTGTCCATTTTAATGTCCTAGCTAAGCCTGAAGGAACGATGTAAGCAACGAAACAAGGAAGATTATGATTTACACAGGATTTGAATAAACCTTAAAACACACAAACGTTAAAATAAAATACCCACTTTACAAATTAGATTATGTAGATTTCTCAACAGACTTGCAGACACTGCTGCATGAGAAAGTTTATCTTTAGCCCACCACTGTGTTTTTAAATAGTAGTAAGGGGAACAGTTTGACATTTTGGGAGAGACATAAGGCAATTGATGCCGCTCTTAGTTTTGTATTTTGAATCAGGTCAATAGGAATGCTAATATAAGCACTGACCGCTGGCCTGATTTGCTCCAAAAGCTAGACTTGCTAAGCTCTCAAACAATGCAAAAGATTAATTTCCCAAAATATCAAACCATTTCAATTCCATTAATTATTGATCACTTAATTAAGATGTAACATGATGGGAAACAAATGAGCAGGCGAGAATTGAGCTTTACAGATGGAAGGTATGGAAATTGAACATTTGACAAGTGATTTAGTAGCATTTTAATGGCATTTGATAATCATGATCACAATATTTATTAGGCTTATGAACAAAAAAATCACGCATATGGTAATTAATGACACATCAAAAAAGATGCATGATGGCAAGATGGGGTGGCGAATGAGTGATCTGAATGCTGTGAAGATTCTAGCACACTGGTTCAAGCAGCAGCAGACAGCTAGCACTCCTCGGCTGTCTGTCTCAGCCATGCGGCATGCAGGCCTCAACAGGAAAGTGATGAGCAGGACTTACATTTCTGTGCTGCCGTTTGTGCTGGCGCCCTTTGGCCTGTTGATGGGCCGATTTCACCTGCACCCAGTGATATACAAGGTGGAGGGAAGGGGTGAACACAAAGACAAAAATGTTGTGGTTGTAGTTTGTCATTTGTATGCGATACACACTTATTGTACCAACCTCAGAATATGCAAATTGATGTAAATCCGAGAGAAGGAATGAAACAATATCTTCATAACTGCATTGATAAACTTTACCAATAGCCCCCAAATTGAAAATTTTAACAGCTTCTTAAACTCTACAAGAGCCCATAAATTTCTCTAATTACATGTATATGGCACGGGCTGGGAAATTTGGACACTCATTGGTCAAAACTGTAGTTTGCAGCAAACACAGTGGCTCCTACTGAGTTGATTTTAAATGACTGGGTAACATATCCATACAATACTCACACTGACACAGCCATTTACATACTAAGATAATAGTAAGTAATCGTAACTAGGGGCTCCTGGAGTTCTAGTTACTATCTAGTTCTAACTGTTCCTAAAATCCATAACGACATCTCTTATTGAAGTTATTTATTAACGTGGACATGGACAAATCTACAGTGCTCTTTCCATAACAAATATAGTTGAAGCCAATACAAGTTCACCAAATTGAATGGGTATTGTTTGAGTTGGAGCTTTACTGTAACCCTGTAGACTTTGCTGAGACAATGCAAAAGGGGGATTAAACACTGAGTTTTGTACAAATACACAGGAAGCTGAAGCATCGTATTTGGCCTTTGAGTTTAGTTTAACTCAATATTAGAATTGCTGTTGTTTTTTTTCAGAAACTACAACAAAATTTTTACATACAGTAATACAGCAATACAGGCTGCTTTCCGGGGCTCCAGATAGTTACTAAAATAGCCGCCAATGCGACTTTCAAAACAAACATTGTCGAGTAAAGTCAGCTCATTAATGTCATTACGGAGTACAGTCAGCTCGTAGAGCTGTACTCACTCTGCTTAGGGACTGATTGTTATTTTGTCAGGATATAGCAATGTCCTGGCATTAACATCTCTCTCCTGCACTTATATTTAGGTAAAGCACTGATTATTGGGAGCGATGACCGAGACAGAGAGCAGCATAAAAAACAGACCGAAGCAGCATGGCCTAGACACAAACAGATGAGTCGTCAATCAAAAGTGAATAATTAAGGGGCCTGTTGTTGCAATAAATAGATTTGGCTCAACTTGGCAGCAGGTATAAGAGCACAAAACCCAGCATGGTGACCTGAACTTGATAGTGCAGCTGTCATGTTGTACATGGTGAACTGAAATATGAACCGTTTTCAGTAAATTCAACCAAGAATCAAGACAAGTATAAACTAGATTTTTGTTGTTCCCGGCAGCAAGGGTATATCCTTAGAAAGTCCCCAAACAGCTGCGTTGTACAAGCAATCCCCCTGATTGAACTCCTCAAATTAAATGTGAAGTAATGTGCGAAAAATTGTAAAGAAAGCTGCTCCTAGGCAGTAAAACCTTTGAGTAAAATAGGATATATAGAAGATTGATCTCCTTGAGTTCATTCTTATTCACCTCAGTTGGACTTCAGTCGGACCAACAAGCAGGAAGATGGCTGAAAAAGTGTCATTCATAAAAAAAAAAAAAAAAGAAGCTCCCTCTAGTGAGTGAAATATAAATCCTTACATTGAAATACAATAAACACAGGACAAAATATCATCAAGTTTTTCATATGCGCAAAATATGAACTAAATTAGATTAATGTTTAAGAACTTAGTGTTTCCCATACATAGGCTATAATTGGGCCGCCCGCCCAGGTAAAGTAAGACTCACCCAGGTAGAGAAAATCTGAATTTCATTTCCCCGCCCCCAAGCAATATGCGCGATTATCATTTCATAATGCACACTAGTCTTGCATAGCCAGAGGTGATGCACAAAGACCTGCAGTCCAATGGGTACAGATGCTGCAGTTTAAATTTGTCCTTTTATTCTGCTCTACCTGAAGGTTGGCATTCACTTTGAAGATTAACAGTTCTTTAAATGAGAGACAAAGGCTCCCAGGTGCAATCGTAATTAGTGCTTGGTCTGTTAGCTTGATGCTAACATAATAGGAATTGCCGTAAACATGCTAAAGGAATTTGCATTGACAGCACGATCAGAATCAAACAATTAAAAAAAAAAAAATACAAATAAACTAATAAAATTTAGATATATTTGTAGTTAATACAATTTGAGAGTGTTTGTTAATGAGACGCTGCTCTGAATATTTATTTAATAATAAAGGGAGGCAAACTATGGCGTGACTTAAGTCCCTTGAGAAAAAAAATTGTGTTTACAACTTATTTATGTTGTGCACACAAGATAAATTACTGTTAATCCAAAGATCCATCCATAGAACATATATTGGACTGAACAGTGCTATTAAAGTTTAATTTTCACTTACGGAATGTCCTATCCTTGGTTTATGGAAGACACCGAAAGGAGGACCGATTCTACTCTAATTTCATCAAGTCACGTACACAATGCAGACTAGGGCTGCCGTAATCGATTCTTTTAGTAATCACTCTTTCTGCTTTGGTCCAGATCTCAATTGGAAATGGCCTTCTCTGTCGTCATTCGTTTACATGGAACTTTTTTTTTTCCTAAAAATAATTTGCCTCGAGGATTTTAAATAATCGAGTTACTCAGCAACAGGAAAGTTAAGTAAGTGTTCATCTCATGCGTACAATTTAAAAAAAATGATGATCATGGGACTTTGGCAAATGGTAATTTATTTTAATTTTTAAATATTTATTTATGTTGAGCTGCGATAGAAGGTGGTTATTCATTTGCAGTAAATAGAGAAAGTGATCAACTTTTTTTGACTAGTTTATTAGTAAAACCTACCAGTAATGCAAATAAATTCTCAACCTGTGGGAAACACTGAGTTGTAACCAAAAAAACAGCGTTTTACATAAAAAAAACAGTTCCCCTTAGTGAGTAAAATATGAGAATTTCTTCTGAAGCTAAAGCTCCCAAAGCGCCCCGATATTCGGAAATACACATACGACCTTTCCCCAAATCAACCCATTTTTTTCTCAAATTAAGTTCTATGCAGGTATAAAATTGGAATATGATACATGACATAATTTTTGAGTTAAGTCCATGAAGCAGTTTTTATTCATCAAAAAAAAAACTCCCTCTAGTGAGTAGAATATGGACTACTAGAGTAAAACATAATATTTAAACGGAAGTGATGTCCGAAAAACTGTGCTTCATAAAATTGGTGAGTAAATGTGAATTATTCTAGAAAAACACGATGAATACAAGATAGATCTCTTTGACTTAATTCATTTGCACTAAATGGGACCAACGGTTGAGAAATTATGGCCCAAAAATATTCTGGGATAAAACGCCCCTGATTAAATTATACAACTGCCCTCTCCCAAAATCAATTCAGTTCTTCCTCTGATTGTCTATTTGGGTATACATTTGAAAATGTTCCATGAAATGGTTTTTGAGTTATCGCGTTAACATTAAGGATCCGCTGCGGCGCTGGAAATTCATTGCTGCATATCGCAAAGTTAAAATATAATTTGTGTGACTGATGTTGGGAGATGATAATTCATCGCCACAAATCACAAAGTATAATTATATCCCTGGATATAATTACAGACTTTGTGATTTGTGGAATATCCTTACTATCCTATCCTAAAAAGCAGGGGTACATAGTCACAAAAGCCTCGGCTCACTAATATGGTAAAATGGTAAATGGACTGTAATTACATAGCTCCTTTGCTCAAACACTGAATGCCCATTACAAAATGAGCCAGCTTTCACTTAGTCAGACTAACATTCCTACAGTGGTGACTGCTGTGCAAAGTGCCACTCAAGAGGAGGCTGCTCACTAGGAGCGGTTAACATTCACACTTATCACTCAAACAGCAGTGGAAAAGCCATTGGGAGCAACTTGGTGTACTAGATCTTGCTGAAGGACATTTAGACATGTAAACCTGGTTCAAACACAGGGGTCAAGGATCGAACCACAGGCCATCAGATAAATGGACTACTGCTCTACCTCCTGAGCCACAGCTGCCCATCTTCACTTCTTGACGTGAATATTTGGGAGATATATCTTTGGGACACCTGGCATTACACTATTATCTCTATCCGTAGTTTCCCATGCCCATATCTAAATTCACACCAATGGTGCCCTAGACCTTGTGAGAGGCAGAGACAGCTGCCAAACCATCTGACCCTCACTAGGACTGGCCACTTCTAAATTAAGTAGCTTAACTCACATTCACACAGCTGCGCTAGGCTGCTAAAGGCTAAGAGTGACGATGATGTAACCGTTGCATGACGCCTGAGACTGACGCTGCAGAATGAGTTGAAGAGACTTCAGGCAGGACACTTCAGGCAGCTTTGAAAGATATCGGAATAGGCTGAAAATAGAGCTGCACGATTAATCGAATCGCAATCGCGATGTCAGCCTGTGCAATTAAATGATGACAAAAGACTGCGATTTAATAAAATAAACGTGTGGAAAACGTAACTACCTATTCTCTGTTTGTGTGTAGTGTGCTCATTGTCTACGCCCACAGTAAAGAAATGGCGAATCAGTTTCCTTGTGGCGACTGATGCTAGCGTCCTGTACGGTAACGTGACTACTCGGCAATCAGAGAAAGTGGAAAATGCAGGCCAACGAGCAGTGTGACGGCGGTGAACCTTTTGGCAGCATTCTGCGGCAACACAACAAATTTTACCAGTACCTGAGATGGTACAGAATAAAGTATGATGAAGGCATGAAAGTGAAAGCTCAGTATAGTAAAGCGGCGGCTGAAAGACAACCTGCAAGCCAACGAAAACGAAACACTTACCGATGTGTTGATTTCAGAAAATGGTCCGGGTCCTGGATAAAAGGTACAAGCTACCCTCACGTAACTATTTCTCCCAAGATGCTATACCGGGCCTTTACAACAATTGCTGCAATCGAGGTTTAAGCAGAAATGACTGAAGTCTATGTTTTGGACATAGACTTCACCTATTATGTTATTCTTTACATTACAAAGAGTTACCTTTGATTTATCTTATTAAAATCAACTACTAATTAGTCTAAATAGTCTTTTCTTAAAATAAAAAAGAAATAAAAAACTTTATAAGTTTATAAAAACCGTATGTATATCAATATTTAAACTTATTCTAAGCTTCCTTTAGATAATAGCTTATTTGTTCTAACCTTTAAGTGAAGACGAAGTAATATACCACACATTAAGAAAAGCCTGATGATATAACATGGGCCTGTTTTTCCATAATATTTCATGGGGTCTTTTCCACCCTCTTCCTGTTCACAGAAAATGCTCTAGAAGATGATGCTCAATGCTTCATCAGGGTTGCTGTGTTATGCAGGAAGATTGTGGGCCACTTTTTCTACAGTTGGAAGAAAAGAGTAACTTTGAAGGAGGCACAGAAAGAGCTCAACCTTCCAGAGCATTTCATGGTGACAGACTGCCCAACACGATGGGGTTCCACATAGATGATAGAAAGGGCACTGGAACAACAAAGTGCTTTGTCAAAGGTTCTCTTCACCGACCGCAAAGTGCCACACTTACTGCCCTCTTGGCAGGACCTGGAGGTCCTGGAAGCTGTGAACAAGGCAATCGATACGCTCCAGCAAATCATAGACGCCCTCTCAGGTAAACAATATATGCGCATATCTTATCTGAAGCCTGTTCTGCACCTTAAAAATACCTCAGTACTGGATGAAGAGGAGGACACTGGCCTGACCAAATCAATGAAAGAAAAAATTCGGAATTATCTCAACAAGAAATATGAAGACACATGAGACCTGCTGAAAATGACAACCTCCCTGGACCCAAGGTTCCGAACACAACACATAGATGCAGAAGATACCAAGAACATGAAGGGATGGTATGTGAAATCACACAAAGTCACACAATGCTTACTTAGCTGTTAATAAATACATGTAACAGATTTGTGTGTGTGTTATTTAAGGAAATTCACCAGCAGCATAGTCAGGCACAAAGTACCACAGCGATGTAGGAAAGTCTGGATGTTGATCCACCTGCAGATAACGTTTGCCAGTTTCTTCAAGAGCATCATACACACACAGCCAGGAACATCAGCATCAACCACATCTGATTATGAGCTACAGGTTAGAGAAGCAGTGGCTGCGGAACTGAACAGTTACTTCTACATGCCCAGTGTGGACCACGGAGAAGATCCACTGAAATGGTGGAAGAGCCACAAAATAAACTTCCCCAGGCTGTGCAAACTAGCACAGAAATATCAGTGCATACAAGCAACAAGCTCTTAACACACGGGGTCATGTTGTGACTGCCCAGCGCTCCCGTCCGAAACCAGACAAGGTGGACATGCTGTTTCTTTTGGAAAAGAACCACTGAAGAGACATCAGTTTTGGGTTTGATTTAGTGATGTTGAAGGATCCATTTTATTTTACATCCAGTTTAATTTTTAAAGAGGTTGTGCAAAATATTTTGCAAGTTCTTCACTAACACTCAAGACACTCACTTTAATGTCCTTATTTGTTTGGTCATTCAACATATCTTATTTTCAACATTTGAATTTTATTATTTATTTTAATTGGTTTTATTACTGACAGTTTGCAAAATGCCTTCATTTTGAAATATATATTTTTTGTTTTTATTCATTTAGTTTTGCAAAACATTAAGTTATTTGGAAAACTGTATAAGTAGTTTAGTTATTGTATTTCTCTGCAAGACTGAATGCTTATACTGAAAATATATATTTTAAAATGATCAGTGATGTGTGCATTGTCCCTGGTAACCACTATATCGCAATCGCATGGCAAATCGCAATATTGTCCCTATAATCAAAATATGACATTTTCACTTCGTGCATCGTGCAGCCCTACTGAAATGCTGTTGTTCAAAAACTCATGTCCTCATTTTTAAGAGGACAAAACAGTTTCTAGGCCCACATCTCTCTCTTGGGTTGTATAAGGACCGTTAAGATCTACAAGGGAAGTTGAACTGTTCAGATTCTAACAAAAATTTGGGGTTTCTTTACCTGTTGATGTGTGGTGGGTCCATTGGCTCCCTCGTAGAATCGCCTCTCCGCTTCGTCATAAGCATGTTTGTCGTACCAGACGTTTTCAGAGGCAAGGCACTGCAGTCCACTCATGTTTTTACTGTGGAGGAAGAACAATTAATTAGGATATGGTAAGTAAATAGGTGTGAAAAACTAAAATTGCATCCATAACAGCCATGAGCAGTTGCCATCACAATCAGTGACATGAAATGATTAACAGAACATGTATTCATTGGATGATTGATCCTTAAGTTGTATATTACATGTTATAGCATCATGCAGAGCCAAAGATGGAGTTGTGGGTGAGAAGGGAGAAGGGAAAAAAAAGCATTTAATATGCACAGAAAACTGATGGTTTATAACCGCACATCAGTTTCTCTTGAATACAGTAGCATTCAAAATAATAGTGAATAAACGGCTGCACCATTGCATGTTGCTGACATGTTATTACAGCAGACAGGCATTTACACATTCCTCAGGCATTTACACATTCCTCAGTCAGTTGAACAGTTGCTCGGTCAGCAAAGTCTTATCAAATAAAAGAGTGGTTATAGCCAGCATCCACTCAGTGACAGCAGTTTTCATGCATGACATAAAACAGACCGAGTTTGACCGTACACGGCTGCATTTTGTACAATACTTTAACAATACCGACACAATGCCAGACTTACTAGGCATTTAGGAAATGCATGTGGTCGGATTGAAGGTGGCATGGTTAGGCATCATTACAATTTAAAGGCTTGTCTGAGTCAAAACACTGCAGAGGCTTTCATAATAACCCAAAACAGATTTTTTGCAACTGTTTTAATGTTTGTTAACCTTTTGGCAAATTTATTATGAGATAATCAATGTAATACAAAGTAATCTTCAAGGATTTCACTTTAAAAATGGACATCAAGAAACCTTGCGATCAAGTTGCACTGCACTGAGGTGAAAGCTGAGTGAGCTGCTTTGTCAAGAGTTTAGCCTCATTTAAAGTGAGTGAAAAGCCCTATGTTTATTAAATATGGATGAAGCCTAACTTAAGAAAAAACAAAACACAAAAGCTCATCTACAAAACTGCATACCAAATACATTATACATAATGCACAAGTTAGCTAAACTGAACAAAGACAAACAAAAATGCAGACAGGAAAAAAATGTCAGACAACAAATAAGCCAAAATCACACTTCAAGTCTATCCCATTCCTTGTGTGGAGGTGCCATACTTGTCCCATACGGGCCTCCTTTCGTTCTCAGACAGGCCTCTCTTCCTCCGGATTGGCCCCTTGCTGCCTTTGCTTCCCAGTTCGGTCTCAGAGGAGGTGCGATTGCGGCCTCCAGTGTACTGACGGTGAGGGGTACCAGAGGCTTTCACAGTGGTGACAAACTGCTCCTGACTAGGCTGTTGACCATATGAGCGTCTGGACTGGAAGCTTAAGTATCCTCTGGTTTTTGGACTCTTTGGAGAGGCTGAGGGTGGTCCGTTGCCATTAGATGCAAGCCTGCGCTGATAGTTGCTCTCTGCTTTTTCATAGGAAGTACGTTGATGCCAGGTTCCCTCTGCCTGCTTGCCATGAAGTGTGGGACTTTGACCATAAGGACCGCTCGCTTCCTTTGAAGTGCTCAAACAATCCTCCTCAGCTCCAGAGCTCTGACTCTCTGACTGGGACAAACGTGTGTTTCGACGCAGCCTCCCATACTGGTCACTGATGTTGCCCCTCTCCTTATTGGGAATATTACCCATTCTGATAGCCCCCATTGGTGTAGCTCCTCCTCCTTGCTGACGGTTTGGTAAAGACTGAGACATTTCTCTTTTCTACTCAACTTTGATTCAGATTATGAGGAGAGAAAAGAAGCAACATTTGGATGTTGGAGCCATTATTTCAGTGTGAAGTCACCGTCAAAACTTTACATAAAAAGCTAATTTAGTTGCTATTATCTGATGTTAATGTGGTATTGAGTTAATGCGACTCAGATGAGATCAAAAGGGCTTAAATTAACCATTACTGGAATAGTTCACTCAGAACGTATTCTGTAAACTCAATAATGCTAACTGTTGTCAGCATGTTTTCTCCACACGAAAATGTAATGTGGCTAGCATAAATTACTAGTAAAACTGATGGACATTTAGTGGCATTTCTAGTGCTTCTTCCATATGGAACTACAAATGGGTTTGACTAAGGGGCACTTTCACACCTGAAAGTTAGAACCAAAGTCTATGATTTTACATTGTATTTGCTTGATCCAGTTATCTTTGTTGCTATTCTGAAAGCGCAAAAAATAACTTTTTATCATAATGGATTACTGATTGGCTTGTAGACCAGTGTGCATCTGACATTCACGCGACTCTCATTGTTGCTCTCAGCACCGCACAAAAAAAATAAGTGCTTGTGAAATTTTCATTTTTTCAAATCATATCACTGTCAAATGCCTGACCTCTTCTTTAGTGTGTACTACTGTAGCTAATTTTTTTAACAACCCTATATTTTCTTACTACATTTACAGATTACAGTAACCTATTTGTAGCTTCCTGTAATTGGTCCCAAAATCCAACTATGGAAAAATGTGCTTTAAATGAAATGAACCATGGTTGCATTTTATGCATAGCGAGACCACCTCTTTTTGGCAGACCACACCAGCTGAAGCAAATCAAAAAAGAGTTACGTGTGAAAGCACCCCAAGAAACACAAACTGACATTTTAACCTGAAATGCATGAAAACATTTCATCCAGATAATAGCAGCTGTGGTGCAAAGTGTAAGCAATTTTGTCATTTCAAACATGCAGTAGCCGTGTCAACGTAATAAAGAAACACCATTTACATGTTGTGGATTGGAAAATTAAAATCATTTAAAGCAATTACATAGGTCTGAATGCCATAACAGAAAAACCATGAACAGTGACAGACATGGTTTCAAGTCATCAAAAGAAAATACTATGGGACAACTGAGGACCTCTAGGCTAACACTGAACCAAGGATGTAATTAAAATGTGTTTATTGATTAGTACATATTCAAAGTCTCATTAAATCAAGGAAGCCATGTAGTTAGTTTGACCAACGTTGCCTATAGGCATTATTATCTTGATCTAACTTAAAAACTCAAACTCAAAATAATCCTGACAGCCATACAAGAACATTTTAAATAAATTCACACAGTAAACTGATCTACTTGTTATATGATGATAAACCCTAATTTTGTGGGGCTGTTCGCTCTTTAGATGTGTTGGAAACACTTAAGTTTCAACAAACAAAATGGCAGCTCTCGTTCAAACTTGAAATGGTGACCATTTTTTTTAGAAATTAAATTTCCATGCCACAGTTGGAAGTTTAATTCACATATTCAGATCATTATATTGTTCATGCAGAGTTTAGTGCTATGTTACAATGGACCTTTGTTGGCTTCTGCCAACCACAGCTTTAGACAGTACGCATCATGTTATCACGTATGCAAACACTTGGCGATTCCCATACAAGTTTCCATGCATGAAATAAAACTTTATTTGCCTAAAACTAATGCAAACTAATACCACAGCCTGATAATAAACTCTGAATTTTGCACGTTTCTGTTTACGATGAATCATTCAACAAGATCGTACCAGCAATAAGGTCTACATCTTAATGATAGAGGAAAAGACGGTCACCAATATAATCGGAAAATTTAGTTTAACATCAAAGATGTATCGTGTGCACTTGGACTGTGGCAAGAAAGTTGTAAGTTATGTTTCAAAAAAGTCAGACATAGTTCAGATTGTATCAAATCGTTTTGTCTGAAAATCTATCATTCCTAAATAGTATCGTAGGCCATGTTTTTAGATGTAGACTCCAAAATTATTTTGGATTATAATTATAAGTGTTTTCACCAAGTCTGCTAAATGAAAATAAGATTGATTTGGCTTGGTTTCAATAATTCATTATTAGTAACTAAAAAAATTTTTTTTAAGTACTGTACTTCAGTCCAAATATGAGGTGGTCATTGCAACACAGGCCTACACATGAATGGTATACATACATGGTTCAAAGATGAACCATTCGATTTCATAATAAGTACTTTTATTAATGATATTTTACGTGCATTTGCTGTGGACACTTACATTTTCCTATCAATGTTTTGAATGCAGAGCTTTCACTCGTTGTGTATTTTCAGTTAAGTATGAATACTAATACTGATGTAACGGATCTGAATACTAGACATGATAAATCAGCTGAAACACAGCTTCAACATCAGCACTCACCTCCGATGACTGGAATGGAATTTGGGAAGCTAACGTCCAACATGGAAAAAAAAGACAGCGTTTAATTTGTCATGGACTAGTAGTCCAGGACTAAAAAACTAAAATTACGCGACTACAATTAATTACATTTTAGAGGGGGGTAAAACATCGTTAACTGGTAGAACAAAATAACAATTTGACCACAAATCGTCAATTGAGGTCCACTGAAATGGGTCTGTAATTCACTGTAATAGTAATTCAACAGCCGTTATATATGTGTGCACGTGAAGAGAAAGTAGCATCTGTTGCTCCTCAACCAGACTTAAGTCACTGGAGTTTTTGACAGGCTCAGTAACCACCAGTTCCTTTGACCACGTGGCGTTTTAGAGTCAAAAACGCAAAACAGTTAATGGATTTACCAACAGTATTGTGATAATTATGTTCAAGGATAAAAAGCACAACTTTTCCTGCACTTACTCTTTGCTTAACTCGATGTTTTAAAGGTTGAAACCGTCACTTGCGTGCTGCCTCGGCTGTAATCCGACGGGAGAAGAGAGTGAACTGCGACAGGGTGCCTGTAATCTTCTGTTACAGAAGGGGGGAGAGATAAGGGTTTTTTCGATGATTTCCACGTTTAATTTAATGTTTATGCAAACGTTAGACACATATAAATACACATAATACAACCTGTTTACTATTAGATGAAAAACAAACGGAATAAGTATTTTCATTTATATTTGCATTGTACCCTACGATTGGTATAATCCTCTATGACCAAAGACTTCATTACCCATAACTCTACACGACTGCATGAAAGGGGAGCTGTGACGGGTTATTCTCATTCCCTGAGCTATGTTTGACCTGGAACATGACACGATGTACAGAATGCAACTACCTCCGCCAAGCAAGGACGTTTTGAAGACACTGTATCCATCTATTTTATTTTAAATGCTGTAAAACACGTAACGTCACCAAAATGAATCTAAAAAAATTATTTAATTAAATCATATGTAGTATAATAATAATAATAATAATAATAATACACCGAAACCTACCTCCAGAAAATATTTCATGCAAAGCCGTCCATTAGTTTTTCCGTAATCTTGTTAACAAACAAACAAACAAAAACTCCCAGGGATGAAAACCTAACCTCCTTCCTTGGCAGTGGTTATCATAAAAATCTTTTACAGCTAACCTTTATTTTCATTATAAAATGTTCAATGGAAATATAATAGATAGTCAACAGTTTCCAAAATGAATCTTTCCTGTGAAACGAAGATAGAAGCGTTACCTCTGAATTCAGACAACGTCAGAGATGTAACTAAACTTTTCTTAAACTTTACCTTCTCTTAAGCATATCACGACAGCATCAGATAGTAAGATCAAAATATTTTATGATTAACCAGTGTATTTTGGCATATTAATGTTTCCCCTCAGTAGGCAAATAGGCAAGTGGGAGACGTAGCAAGCGTTTAATTGGTGCAAACCTTTAAAAAGTTATGCCATGAACACTCCTTGGTCCAAACTGAACCAAAATTAATGTTTATATTACTGTTCAGATAATTCTGTTCATTCTTGACATGATCCCCCAGGACAAAAATGACTGAGTGATTTTTTAAAACATTCTTCTTTAACCATAGTTGTTCTTGAAAGTCAATTGTATTTTCAGTTGGTTGATTCAATCTTTTATCGTACAGCCTTTCCCTGCCTTTTTTCATTATTACTAACAGTGCTTGTTATTGCTCTACTTGATTTCTGCATTATACATGTTCCATAATTGAGTAGTTAGTATGTCTATGTGGTTCTGTATATTCCTTCAGGGGAGACAATGTGGTATTACAATGGTGCAATTCATTTGCAGATCTCCTTGAGAACAAAGTCATCTCCACAATCGCAAATGCATTTCTGTCTGTTGGTACAAAAATCCTTTAATATAAGTTCCATGACTCAACATCAAAGATGAAAGCTATTTTATTATAAGAATGCACATTGCACAAAGGGAGACAAAGAGGTTTTTTGGTCCATCAAATAGATATCCGTTCTACCGCCTACAGACAAGGTGCCAAATTTGTGCAGCCATCTGCTCCTAATCGTTGTAGTCAGACTTAATAAATAAATTCAATTTCAAGCATTGCAAAAATAAATTAATCAGAACGTAAACATTGCTGCGAAAACAAACACAGTAAACGTTTCATTCATTTTGGCACAGAGCACAGAAACATTTTACACTTTGACATCAAAATGTATTATTTAACTTTAGCCCAAGGTTTTATAAAAGAAGGCATGCATCCACAAACATTGCCTGACCTGTGTCTGAGCCTCAGGAGTAAATGTGATTTTTGTAAATGGGTATCATTTCTCCCTAAACAAAGCTGCTTTGCTTTAGTCCTGTGGCACTGAGATTGTCTGTTTTGCTTGAGGGCTTAGGTTACGGAAAACAGCAAAAAAAAGAAGGAAAATGTTTTGACCCATGTCGAAAATCTGTTAGGAGGAAGAAAATAGGAGTATTTTCTATTTACTATTTGGAAATTAGTTGAAGATTATGCTTGAAGGTTGAATTTCTACGTAATTGGAATTTCAACTCTCTGTATTGGTTGTTATTCAAGTGGGCAAGGACCGTGTTTTCATTTTTAATTACTCTATCTATCATTACTTTTTTTTTCTTTCAAGAAAACATTAAAAAATGGAGAAGTATGTCATCACAGATGACACAAACGTCATTTTTTTGTTTTGTCTGACTATCAAAAACCAAATAAATATTAATTTTAACAGACAGAACAAGATTCTTAAGATGACAAGCTCAGAAAGCTCAGAAAACTTGTGACTGTCATATTTTGGTACTTTTTTGGTACTATTCAGGAGACCAAATAATGATAATTCATCAATAGTCAGTAGATAATATGTTCCCCAGCTTTAACATCTTTACGGCACTAGCACTTCTAGCTTGTGGCAACATGAGGATGAATAGAATCGGCAATGTAGCACTTGTTTTCACCTTGTTTTCACCTTGTTTTCACCTTATACACCATCCCTAATGTTGATTGATAGGAATCCATTCTCAACAAAATTGAAACCAGCAATCAAACAGAAAATGCAAACAACAAATATTTTTGAAAATATGCTATTAGCCAACAGGCATCAGTGGTATCAAACAAAGCTTTTGTTAACCTGTGTTTGTAAATGGGTCACAGTTTTGAGGGTCAGCGTTATGGGAAGCCCAGGCTGCAGTGAAACCTGATAACACGCCCGATACCGATAGGTTTGTTTTTAATTATTTTTGCAGTCAATGCACACAGATTCACACACTGGTTAGGTACAAGCATCATTCTTCTACTGATAATGAGGAGCTTTGGTTGAACACCTGGCATTGATCTTGTAAATGTATTACTACGTAGCTTTGTAGTAGTAGTAGTACCCGTCTTGTGACTGTAGAGTAATTAATTGTGTACTTTATTTAAAAGGAACATATTCTATTGTTCAACTGCACCACATTTAGATCTTGAGAGTACATAAACCCAGTTATAAAGTAGACGGAGCCCACACCTCTGTCATTGTAATTGTACCTAAAAGCAGAGCAATTGGAGGAGCAGTTCCCCCCCCCACTGCTCTGTAACTGTCCGAGTAAAAACTGTATTTCATCAATGTTATGGCTGATCGAGGGCGGACAAAATGTTATGGCTGATGGGGGGCGGACATAATATTATGGCTGATCGGGGGCGGACATAATGTTATGGCTGATCGGGGCGGACATAATGTTATGGCTGATCGGGGCGGACATAATGTTATGGCTGATCGGGGGCGGACATAATGTTATGGCTGGTCTGGGGCGGACATAATGTTATGGCTGATCTGGGCGGACATAATGTTTTGGCTGATGGCGGACATAATGTTATGGCTGATCTGGGCGGACATAATGTTATGGCTGATCGGGGGCGGACATAATGTTATGGCTGATCTGGGGCGAACATAATGTTATGGCTGGTGGCGGACATAATGTTATGGCTGATCGGGGGCGGACATAATGTTATGGCTGATCTGGGGCGGACATAATGTTATGGCTGATCTGGGCGGACATAATGTTATGGCTGATCTGGGCGGACATAATGTTATGGCTGATCTGGGGCGGACATAATGTTATGGCTGATCGGGGGCGGACATAATGTTATGGCTGATGGCGGACATAATGTTATGGCTGATCGAGGGCGGATATAATGTTATGGCTGATGGCGGACATAATGTTATGGCTTATCGGGGCGGACATAATGTTATGGCTGATCTGGGCGGACATAATGTTATGGCTGATCTGGAGCGGACATAATGTTATGGCTGATCGGGGCGGACATAATGTTATGGCTGATCGGGGCGGACATAATGTTATGGCTTGTGGCGGACATAATGTTATGGCTGATCTGGGTGGACATAATGTTATGGCTGATCGGGGGCGGACATAATGTTATGGCTGGTGGCGGACATAATGTTATGGCTGATCTGGGCGGACATAATGTTATGGCTGATCGGGGGCCGACATAATGTTATGGCTGATCGGGGCGGACATAATGTTATGGCTGGTGGCGGACATAATGTTATGGCTGGTGGCGGACATAATGTTATGGCTGATCGGGGCGGACATAATGTTATGGCTGGTGGTGGACATAATGTTATGGCTGATCTGGGCGGACATAATGTTATGGCTGATTTGGGCGGACATAATGTTATGGCTGATCGGGGGCCGACATAATGTTATGGCTGATCGGGGCGGACATAATGTTATGGCTGTTGGCGGACATAATGTTATGGCTGATCGGGGCGGACATAATGTTATGGCTGGTCTGGGGCGGACATAATGTTATGGCTGATGGCGGACATAATGTTATGGCTGGTGTGGGGCGGACATAATGTTATGGCTGATGGCGGACATAATGTTATGGCTGATCGGGGCGGACATAATGTTATGGCTGATCTGGGCGGACATAATGTTATGGCTGATCGGGGGCAGACATAATGTTATGGCTGATCGGGGGGCGGACATAATGTTATGGCTGGTGGCGGGCGGACATAATGTTATGGCTGATCGGGGGCGGACATAATGTTATGGCTGGTGGCGGACATAATGTTATGGCTGATGTTATGGCCCCCGATCAGCCATAACATTATATCCGCCCTCGATCAGCCATAACATTATGTCCGCCCTCGATCAGCCATAACATTATGTCCGCCCCGATCAGCCATAACATTCTGTCCGCCCCGATCAGCCATAACATTATGTCCGCCCCGATCAGCCATAACATTATGTCCGCCCCGATCAGCCATAACATTATGTCCGCCCTCGTTCAGCCATAACATTATGTCCGCCCTCGATCAGCCATAACATTATGTCAACATTAGATCATACATGAAATTTGTCACCTAACTCAAATCAACACAGTTTGAATTATAATCGGATCCTAACTGAAATTATTTATTTTAATCAAACATTCCCATTAGTCTTCATAATTAAAAATTCTGGATCACCACATCCAGAATATCAATGGATCCAAAATCAGATTTTGATGATAGATTTTATGGGGATCCAACCATTGTGTAATTTTTCTCCAATCATTGTAAGAATGAACCATGTCGTAGTGAACATCCTCTGATGCTAAGCTAGGGCACACCATCAGTGATTTCACCTCAGGTAACATCACAAACATCAGTGATGTTACCTGAGGTAACACCACTGGTGGTGTGGTGACTGTACATGTCAGATCATCCATTAAGTATACAATAAAAGAAATACAACAGCAATAACAACAACAACAAAGATGACATCAGCTTATAGATATCGGTCAACACTCCTGTCTATTCAGCGGGGTTTAGTGTTGAAGGCGATGATGACCGTTGGGATCAAGCTTTTCCGAAGCGCCCCCTTCTGCATCTCAGTGCTCTGTATTGGCGCCCTGAGGGCATTACAGTTGACTGTGGTTGAGCGGTTGGGTGGGGGGGTTGGGTGGCGACATAGTGTCCTCTGAGTTTACATATTAATGACAGCCTCTGGTGGCTCCTTTTTTGGGTGTGTGTCACATGCTGGTCAAATTGAGTTCATTGTTTAATGTGACCCAGAGACATTGGAAGTATTGAACTATTTCGATGGATTTGTTTTTGATGATGACGGGTGCGGAGGTGAGGTCTGGCCAATTATAATTTCTTTTGATCTACTGATGTTGAGGTGGAGATGGTTCTCCTCACACCACTGGGTGTAGTGTGTGACTCTATGATGGTAGTCTGGAGCAGTGTGGTCATCGGCATCTGTAATTTCCAATAACCAATAACTCACAGAAGTAAAACGATATAAAACATGCAAAAGTAACAAATCCTAAACTTTCATAAAACACATGCAAGAAACATGTAAATCATCTGAACCGTCAACACACTCATGCCTACATCAGATATTTGTATGGCAGTCAGTCCAAAGATGGCTTATATAATTCAAATAGCAAATCGAAGCATTTGAAGTCACTGCAGTTCTGCAGTCTTAATTATTTTTTTCTGACACTTGAGAAAAAAGAAATTGCTCATGTTTGTTTTATTACTCAATGAAAAATATTAAATAAAATAAATCTGTATTGTACCCGCCTAACTGTCCTAAACAATATTCATTATTTGAACCCATCGAAATACAGATCACACATTATAAAGAAGTAGAGATCTTGAACATACAAGATATTCTGATACCGAATCTCTTTACCATTCAACGTCACAGATTTGGCCAATAATTTAAAAGCTATTATGAAAGATGCAAAAAATGTAATAATCATTTTAAGTTACTCTGAGAGAAAGTGTTACTATTTGTAATAATTTACCGTAAATATAACAGACTCAGCCTTCTGACACACAGTGAGGCGACTTTCATTGAATACTGTAATTATATAACTTTACATAATTTTTATGAGAATTCTTTCTTTAGTAATTGTATTATGAATTTCTATGTAAAACAAAAACACAGTTGGCAGCAATTGTTGCCCAGATTTCACCATAAAGAATAAGCTGGCAAAGTACAGGATATCATAGTATGCTTTTCTGGCAGCTACACAGTTCGGAAATGTTTTTTTTCTATGGTGAATTACTATGTCATTATATGTATATATGTATAGATATATAATGTAAACCTGTTTACGTAAAAAAAAAAAAAACCTTAATGGTCACCTGTGAAACCTTAACTTAGATCAAAAATTACATCTTTTTTTTGGTTTTTACGTTACATAGTTTACATTTAGCATCAAAGTAGACCTACAAGGAAATTTGAAAGTCTTAAATGACAATAAAAAACCATATATTTAAGACACATAATTTTTAGATTGAAATCAACAAATCAAGATAATAAAATAATCATGTGAGCTGTAATTTTTCTAACGACTACTTTCCACCGGACTCCATCGCAAATATTTGAGGCCTTAATCTAAATAATTCCCTGATTTTATTTCTGGTGTATGAAAGTTGTTTGTTTATTCTGTCTCTGTTTAATGTTGCAACACTATGCTTGTATCTTGGCCAAGACTTTTTAATCTCAATGAATATTGCATGCCTTTGAATATATGGTAATACATTTTTTTTTAAAATTAATAATAATAATAATAATTAATTAAATTAATTTACATCTTGCTTTTGCATAAATGAAGGTATATTATTTCTATATGGTGAATGGTTTGTACATTTAAATGTCCATACCAGTAAAATCTGAAATTGACACAGGATAATACTGTTACCTTTAGGGTTATCACTTGCTTATGATATTAAGATATTTTCCCATTATTTTAATCAATGTATAATAACCCTGGAAATGAATGGTATATATTCAATATTGTTTCAGATTAATTCAGTTTATCAGCTATGTTTTATATTTGTTTGAACGGTATGGTTTATTACTATTTTCACTTGACAGCTTATTACTTTAATTTCTCCAAACATAATAATAATAATAATAATAATAATGATAATAATAATAATATTTGGATCAAATTTTCACTTTATATTTGGATCAAATCTCAAAGTGCTTCAAGGTAAAAGCAGATAAAAGTATCAATAAAAAGTATAATAATAAATATATAAAAATATGACCAAAAAACATTATACAGTGTAGATGCATATTCCAGTACTGTGTACATTTACTAAATATAAAGTAATGTACTGACAAAACTGTGACCAGTATTATGTTTTAAATTTACAAAAATACAGCAATGAACTGTATTTCATATTATATATTTATTATATATATATATATATATCACATATAAAGATATTAGAAAACATTTTAGTATTACTGTAATTCTATGGCGCTTTACAAATGAAGCTGCTGCCAATAATAGTTAATAATAATAATAATAATAATAATAATAATAATGGTTAATCACTCCAAATATCCATATCCCTTTATTTGTCATGGGTTCAGTGTCATCACCCTGAATGGAGATATTCATTCACCTAATAGAGAGACGAGAGAGCGAAAGAGTGAGTGTGTGTGTGTGGGTGTGTGTGTGTGTGTGCGTTAGAGAGAGATAGAGAGAGAGAGAGAGAGAGAGAGAGAGATAGAGAGAGAGATAGAGAGAGATAGAAAGATATAAAGAGAGAGAGAGAGAGAGAGAGAGAGAGAGAGAGAGAGAGAGAGAGAGCAGATGTGTGACTGAACCTCCTCATTCTGTAAGTTTACCGCACGCAGGATTCACTTATTAGGTCGGCAGCTTCCTGCGGAGTCGGTAAAGAACGGTGATTCTGTAGGAGGGCGGTCAAGAACAAATAACCACGATTAACTTCATTTCATTCAATGAGGGATAAGGAGAAGGTAGAAAAGAGCTTGACAATGTGTTTAGAGGGACTGCCAGGACATCACAAACTCTTACTCCTCATCTTTGTTCTTCATCTGTGGATGGTAAGTGACATGTTTATACTCGGTCTCATTCATGAACTTATGCAAGAAACAGCTCATAGAACAGGAAAGAGTTGCCTTTTACATGAAAAAAATGCTAATCATTAATCAAATGAGCCAACTAACTTATAATGACGTAACGACGTTTACATACATTCATTATCTGCTAACCCACGTGACACGTGTCCTCATTAAGCCGTTGGCGCTAATTAGTGGTTATCGGGCGCGCGACCTGCATCAATCAGTGCCATTATTCAGCTATCAATCAATCTAAGAGTCAGCATGGAGACTCCTTCTCAAACCCACTCCACCACTTCTCCAGGGAGTTCCTTCCGTCTGCAGGTGCATGAATGTGAAAGTTTATTTAATTTTCTGAAATCATTAATTATTTAATATTATTCTGGGGGTAAAATATCAACCTCAAGAATTAAGCTAGGAAACTGTTTAAAAAGGCACTATAATAGATAAAGTTGGAGGGAAAACGGTGAAGAGATCTGAACTCGGTTCCGCAAATTCTTCAATTGCGTGATCGTTTGTTTGAGTGAAAGACTAGGAGTTTGTGCACCTTTCACTTCCACAAAAGATACAAGGAAGTAATTGTGTTTATTTCAGTCATAGATGAGGATGGAAGGAAATGGTTGTTGGTATCTCTCGTCTCACGTACAAGAATGACTAAAGCAAAGTAAAACGAGTGGAGTGAGTTTGTGTTCTCTTTGTTGTGAAAACAGCATAATAATTGTGTTGAAACACTTGCAGAACACTTCAATTAGACCCTAATCAATATTCAAAGGAGTATGTGCCTTGCAGCAGGCCAAGATTTCCTCAAGGCCACCCTGTATGTCCCCATCATTCCAAAAAAAAATAAGAATTTTAATTGCTGTGACAAAGTAGCCCTCATCTGTAGTTAAGACAGTCTATTGAATTTGATTAGGTAGTTTAAAATGCAGAAAAATCCTTGAGCCTCATACAGTATATAGGTGGTCCACTATTACTACTGCAGCCACAGACCGCTGCTCAGACTGACATAACTATTGTTAAAGGTAACCAGAGTCATTTGGAGATGACGATGTAAAATGATTTCATTAATTAGTGTGGATTATTTTATGAAGTTTGTACATATGATATGGAAAAGATGACCAAATGTAAAGTGTCAAGTTAAGAGTTGTCAAGTTGGGGCGACTGTAGCTCAGTTGTTAGAGTGCTACGACGACTACTTGTCGTAGGGTCCTTGAGCGAGACCCTGAAACCCTGGCTCCCCCGGCCGCTTCAAAAGGGGCTGTCCACTTCTCCCAGGGATTGTTCAAATGCAGAGAAATCATTTGACTATGTTGTACTGTGTATGGCTGTATGTGATCAATTAAGATTTCTTCTTCTTCTTCTTTACCTTAAAATTAGTAATGTAAAAAATAAATCAAATTTTACCTACAAATCATGTGGAGTACCCTCCTTAATACAACATTAATTAATATAATATATAGTACTCCTCGTTTAAGGAGACTAATAACAATGCTGATGGCTTTGAGACTTACTCTGTCCTCGGAGCCGGCAGGGACGAATCCTCTCTATGATATCTACACAGTTGAGGGAGAAAGGCACCAAGGATGTATGCTAGAGCACAAGTCAGGACAAAACCGATTATTAACAATCAGTAGGGACTGGAGTATAGGACTTAGTCTTTACTTAAGTCAAAAACTTGCTTCGTTGGATCAGAGTCATTTCAGTTTCGAAGACAGACAACTGCTACGCATGGTGACGTATGTTATGCATCTGACCTATGCATTGTTGGGTAAAGATGAATCATCAAAAGATCAAATATGGTACCAAGCAAAAATGCTGACTGTCAATGATTTTATTACCAATGTGAATAAGTGGATGTTTGATACTGACAATTGTCCTGCTGATGGTGGTGATATTGATAAGTTGAGGTTTGTGTTAAATGTTGAGTCAATTGCCTCTAGTAAACGCAAGTGTCTGCAGCCCCAAAAGCAGCACATCTTTCTCCTCATCCTCACCCTCACTCATTCATTTTTAGGCAGAAAAGACTGCACTCTTGGCTCGTGTAGCTGCCTTAAAGGAGAAGCAAGTACTAGTGGGCAGGCAGCGCTTTTAAGGTGAAAAATGGAGCAGCTGGAGCTGGACACTGAATTAGCCGCATCCACTGCAAGACTAGCAGTACTCCGGACCTGTGATGGTTACAGTGCTGCAGGCGGATAGTTGGATGGAATGGAGTCCTACTTTCAGAAGTTGTCCCACATCCATCAGCCCACATGACAATAAAAAATTAATTTCAGGATCAGCAGTCACCACAGCAGTGTGAATCTTCTCATTCAGTGCATCACAATACCCAGTTAGTGGAAAAGGCTTTTCCAGCCATACCTTCAAAAAAGTAACCATCGACAACCAGGAGATATGTACAGCTGCTGCAAAGGCCAAAGGGGATCACCATTCTCCTCGTTCAAATGCAAGCCTCCCAGTCCTTACCTCACAAGGAAATTCCAGTTTTTGATGGAGATCCTCCGCTTTTCCACACATTCATTAAGGCATTAGTGAATGAAGACATACCTCAAAAACTACATCATGGAAATTTTTTCAAACTTTATACCCACCTTTATACAACCTTTATACAACGGTTACCTGTAAATGTCTGTCACTAGGGGGAGCATAACTCCCAAAAGCTTTTGGGCCACAATTTCTCAACTATTTTTAAAACATTTTTATTTTACCTTTATTTAACCATGAAAGCCTCATTGAGATTAAAAATATATTTTCCAAGACCGTCCTGGCCAAGACAGGCAGCAGCACAGTTAAATTAAAAGACAGACAGGCAGCACTGTTAAAGTTACAGACAGACAGACAGTCAGCCGCCATACATAGAAAACCTGAAATAATCAATTTAGCAAATTTTTCAACAGAATTTGATCAAAATCATAAACCCCCATTGATCAGACATAACATCTGCAAACAGATGTGTCTGCCTCCAAGTCATCCAACATTCTCTTAAAAGCATCGGAAGAGACCAAATCATATAGTTTCAAGTCTTTTTGTAAATCGTTCCAGCCACAGGGAACAGCAAACCTAAATGCTTTCTTTTCCCAGTTCAGTTCTGGCCCCTGGGACAGACAGAGAAAAAACATCCTGAGAACAAAGACGATAGGTTTCAGAGCTCCTCTGACTGATGAAGGTCAGAAGGCTGGAAGGAAGAACACAGAGAATTGCCTTGTAAACAAGAATACGCCAGTGTTTCAGGCTACAAGCAGACAAAGGAGACCATCCAACACGCTCATACAACAAACACTGATGGGTGAGAGATCTAAAGTTGGTGATGATCCTCAGAGCATAAAAATGAAACATAGCATTACACACATTGTGGTCAATATTATTGATATAAATAATCAAAAGGATATAAAGAATAAAAAGCATTTGATATGATTTAGTCCAAATTTGGCGCTTATTAATCGAGTCGAGGAGATGTATCTTGTCTATTTAATATCTTACCCATATTTGAATCTATTAGTTCATTATTTACTCACTTATGGGATTTTTTTTTACTAAACATACTGTGGAAACAAGTTCACATTGGATCTGAGGAGTTCAATCAGTGGGATTGCTTGTACAACGTAGAGGACTGGGGACTTTTAGGAGATATAACCTTGCTGTCGGGGACGACAGCATAGGTTAAGCTCTCCTTTAGAGTTGTCAATCTCTTGACATTATCTTACCGACTCTTAAAAAGTTATTATTTTATGTTATTTTCTGAAAATGTAATCTAAATGAATTCCTTGCTAAATATAGTAGCTTGTTAAAAATCTAAGGCACAGCAGATCAATACAGATGTAAGGGCACCAGTTAAATGGATGTACCCTGGTCCCTGCTTGCACTCACTCACACGTCATGAGTTCTCCAACCAACCAGCAAATAACCTCCTTGTGGAGCATGTGACTGGATTACAGCAAATAACTACCTTTTCTTGTATTTTTAGGCCGAAGCAATTCATCCAGACTGCGCCATCATTGCTGAGCATCTGAGGGCTCGAGAGATCTGTAGCCAGACAAGGAGGAGCGAAGCAGAAAATCAGACAGACAGCAGCGGTGGGTTCCGATGTGATACTCTTTTGTGTTTCTGCACAGAAGTACAAACATTCAAAGACAAATGGGAAAGCTCTTCAAAGACTAGAAGAGGTTTATAATAGACAGGAATGTGAGAGACAGTCAGAGGAGAAAGAGACGGTCAGAGGAAATTGAGACAGGTGTGGGTTGGTTTCTGCAAAGAAACCACATGTGCCTTTATTTCCATTATTTGGCTATATCCGGACATTTCTCTCCATCAGCCTTTGAGTTCTGGACTTTTTGCTCCTAGGCAAACCCCATTGGGTTGTGTTTGTTGCAAAAAACGAGCAGGTTACATCACTGTTTCTCACATATGCCATTTTTGTGTCCTGAATGTAGTAAAGAGCTGCAGTGAATGAATGAATGAAGGAAAAATTACAATGGTCGTTCAGCTAAATGACTCCTTGAATTTTGCTACTATAGATTTCACTGCATCTAAGACAATTTTCTAAAGTAAAATTTTGAATGAGAACTTTAATGTTTTATTTTTATGTTGAGGGAGATGCTACATCTACTTTAATTACCTACTTCATCCATGCTATTTGACTCAGCATGTGAACTATTTTGTGGTAGCCCTGTAACAGATTTTAATGTGTTGAATCCATTTAGTGTTTTTTTTTATTTATTTTGGTTAAAGTAGATGAAAAAAGTCTTAGACGTGTAATATGCGTCGATAGTTTGTTACCTAATATCCACCCGACACCTGGGGAGGATTTACTACCTTCCAGTCTGACTCTTCTCTAGTATTCATATGTCATACTAGAGAAAAAAATACATTGTTTTTGACCGAAAAATAAATCCCAAATGTAAATTAAACATCAACATTAGAATTAATTGAAACAATAAACCATGTTAAAACCTCTAAATTCTGCTCGCTGCTTAATAAATCAAGACATCAACAAGTTCCTTCCTCAGGTGAGATTTGGAAATCACTGGTTGTCCAAGCTGATTTCTAAATGATGCTTCATTCAAAGGACTAAATATGGCATTCTCTATCAATGTCTGATTGAGCCGTAAGACAGAGCCTTAAGAATAGAAAATGTCTCAGTGGGTAGATTTTAATAGAGCTGAGAGTACATGTTTGAATAATAGTCCACCTCTTAATGAGCCTGACAGACACACAAGGAAAAGGGATGTTGTCGTTTTACAGACATGGTGGTTCAAACCCCCCCGCGTGATTAAGCCCAACACGAAATGTTAGTCATATTTCACGGCAGTCACTCCTTGTTGGCTTTTATTTTATACGCTGACTTTTGTGCAGATCATGTGGTCGTGCGTCTTTCTTTCACACTTCTAATTTCAGGCAAAAAATAAAATCTCGTAATCAAAATGTCACAGTTGTCCCTCTCAGGGTTCCCATATAGCTCTAATCCAGAGGTATGTAGGAGCACAAACTCCCTCATGCGTTTCTAGGCTAGAATACGCTCACAGTGACAGTGATAAAGGTCAGCTATGCTAGAGAAGATATCATTTGTGTGATGCAAGGTGTTTATGCAGTTTAAAAATCATGAGCAAATAACATTTTCACACAATCCCTATTCGAAAGCATCCACAACAAAACTGTATTTCAGCAGCAATCCAAAGGAGAGTAATTCAAACCCCTTACCTTCTCCTAATCATGCTGGCCAATGTTGTAAGTTGCTGTGAATGTTGTATTGTTGATATCAAAAATGTACAGCCCCTACTCCCCCACCCTGACTGAAGGTTTGACTATACCACACTCAGTCTTGATTTACTGTATCGGCGTCTTTACATACTGATGTATAGCAACAGTGTCTAAATAACATAAATGTGTCTTTCATTTTGGACTATTTTGTTGCAAGTCAAAGTGTAGGACAAATTGAAAATTGCAATACAGATTAACGGTGTAGTAAAGTTCATTTTGTGACAAATTTCCCGACAACTGATTCAGTGTGGATCACACTGAGAGACTGCTGATCAAGAGATAGATATTGTTAAAAGCTAAATAATTATTTAAAGCTCAATCTTAAACTTCTTTCAGATTAATGTTAAATTAAGCTGCAGTGTCAATGGCAGAAAAAAACAGTCAAAACTAACCAGCCTTGTCCTTGAAATTGGGGGCAACCCACTGAAAACACCCACGTCCTTTATTTTCTATGTGAGAATGCACTCTGTCAACATGTCCGAATATCTTAATTCCTTCATTTCAATGTGTTTTCTCCGCTTTCACTTGCTGTGTGGAGCAACCAGTGCATCCTACATTTATCAAATGATGTTAACTAGTGCTGGCACTATGCAAATGACTGGTGTGTCTTGCACCTAGTTCCATTTTGATGATTCTACAACTTTTCACTCTCAACTAATTAATTTGCTGTGTTTTTGCCATTTCCACTCACATGAACTTTTATTCAATTGTACAACCTACCAGCTAGATTTGTAAAAAACCTCCTCAGCCTGAGTTTAGTAATTAAATCAGCTCTAGCTACAGCATCCCTGCCCTTCAGGTTCATTAATCCAGCAGCTGAGTCTATATTAATGACATGTACTAAAATGTGCACGAAAAATTTAAAGTGTTGCTTTCTTTACTATCAAAACTGAGATACTATTTGGAAAACGTGTCATCTGCGGGTTTACACATAATCTTAAAAGAAAAGCAGATACACATATTCCATAGAGGAAACACCAAACCTAAAATACAGGCTAATATCAAATGTGGCCATAAAGCATGGTGAAATAAGAAACCACAGTGTTGCAGGATAACATCTCTTAATCCCTGAGTCTAATCACTTTAGCACAGCTTTATCATCATCTTAAGATAAACCCCAATAGATAGCTAAATACAGGCCTTGCATCCACATCCTTTACTTTCAAGCCTACACTTCACTGCCTGTCTTAATCATCATATCTATAATGAATTTACTCTCCTCGTAACATGAGGCATTTGATGCAATGCTTTTGCACTTATCAAAGGGATATTTATAAGTGTCAAATAGTGAGTCAGTGAGCATTGCCCAGGAGCCGATAGTCCTTAACTTAATGATTTTGAAAAAAATCTTTTTGTTATTAGTTACTTTGCCAAGGAGGTTAAGCGATCATTTTGATTTTTTGGTTTATCAGTCTTTTAGCACGATAAAATGGATTCTTTTACAGATTTTGTTATGGTGTGGTTGAAGATTTGTTTTGTAGCAAGGAAGAACCATTAAACCTTATGACCGATTTTTTCATTTCACACACCTAGGCTTCTCCTGCTAAAATATTTATGAATGTTAAGAAATACACTCAGTTAAAATTGGCCACAAGCTTTTCAGAGCTCGAGACTTGTCTTTACAAAAATTGCTTTTGTTGGCCCCGAATGTATTGCTTTGAATATTTTATGCTTTAATTTCACACTGCTCTGGTTGGCAAATAATTAATTTTCTAAAGTTATGATATAGCATCTGTGTGGTTTGCTGAGACAAATTGCTTCAAGCAGAAATACACTTTATTTTTCTTGAGCAGACGGATGCCAATATGTTTCCCTCTCCATACTTTATTGATAGGTATGCAGTATATGTCGGAGAAATGTTTAACAGTTCAGGAATAAAATATGTCTTTATAACATTCTGTGCAAAATGATTTGTTTATTGGTAGATGAATGATATAGTATACACCAACCAGCCATAACACTATAAACACTGATAGTTGAAGTCAAAATAGCCAATCTATCCCATCTGTTAGTGGTGGATGTATCAGGCGGCAACTGTACATTTTGTACCTGCAGTTCTGCAATTGATGTGTTGGAAGAAGGGAAAAAAGGCGAGCTTAAGGATCGGAGCAAAGTTGACGAGAGACAAATTCTTATTGGTAAATAATTGGGTGAGAGTATCTAAACTAAACTTTATTTAAGAAAAACATCTGTTGGGTAGTTAATTGTGAGACACAACACATTTTTCTCCCATTTGAATTTTACCCTAAATGTTTGCCAATTTAAAATATATTTTCTACAAATAAGAAAGTCCTAAGAAACATATAAGTACTATTTAGCTTTGTGTGAAACTGATTAGTGAATTAAATCACAAACTGTCAACTATTAAAAAAGTATTAAAAGATGTGACTATTAGCCTGATAAAGGTGATAGCAGATATTAGAAATGAGAGTGAGTTGGTTCTGTAATCTAGCTAATATGTGGGATTGGCTCAACAAAGTTCCAATCATTTGTTCTGGTGTGTTGTGTCTGAAGTGTTGTATGAGATGACCTTGCTGATTCATCAAGTTTACATTCTGATTGTTAAACTTAAGTTTTATTTCCTAAGAAAAAAAATTATCTTTTGAAATGGACAAATATGTGTAATTCATGGCAAAGCTCAGAAGGGGAAGGGGAGACCATTGTAGAAGAAGAAATTAAGGTCAAATATAGGTACATCTTTGTAAGGAGGAAACCTGACAGAAACATGGTATAAATGTATGATGTATGTATGTATTTGAGGAAAAATCTCCTCCATCTGTGTTTGTAGGATGTCAAACAGAGTGGGATGACATTGGATGCTGGCTGAGAGCTGAGGTCGGCCAAGTGGTCAACGTGTCTTGCTCTAAAGTTTTCCAGCATTTCTCTAGCAATCAAGGTTTGGTTCCATGTCAATCTCACTCTTAAATTACAAAGAGAAGAATACCTGATTTCCTCTTATCTAATCAATGGAGTAGAAAAAAAATACAAACAGCAATGAAGAAATACAATTTAACCCCAGAGCACTGTCACTTAGCTACAAACAATATTTATTTGTATTGTATAATTGTATAATGAAGCATGAATGCAGCGCAGAGCTACTCTGAAAAAGGAGCAGACATTAATTATTTATGTATGTTTGTTGGCAGGAATATCTTCTGTTCTGTGCTCCAGGAAGTTTTTGGAAAGAGAGAAATTACATTAAGTTTTGTCGGCAGGGCTCACCAACACAGTCCAACGTCCTCTCAGGCTGCTGTAGGATGCAGTAGGATTTGTGTTTCCAGTAATGTAGTACATTGGCAATGACACCAATTTAATAATAGGTTCATGTGAGAATAAAAGTATTAACGAGGTTTTAAATACTTTTTAAAGCTCTCCATCCATTCATCCCTACATACATTCATAGGCACTCTTCCAATGATGGTTTTGGGTTTTCAGGGAAATGAGAGGGGGCATGGACACTGTGATTTCTGAACTGGGGATCTATGAATAGAAGTGACCTGACATTTAGATATAAAATCCTACAAACACAGCAATACAGCGACCGACCTGCTGACACCTTTTTCCGGACACATACTTTTTCCAAACGGACGTTTACCAGGACTATAAATCAGCCGACATGAACAAGGACATGAAAGCCGCACACTTTTCTGTCTGAAAGCGCTAATGGAGCAAAATTGTCTGATAAAGGACATGTCAGCGAAGTGTTCTAAATGCCCTAATGCTACATGGGGATGGCAACTTTTCAACACAGTGGAGAATATCTAAATATGAACATTACATAATAATGATGTCTAATGATGTGAAGAAAAAAATAAATACAAAAATGAAAAATATGGTCAGTTGCATCACCACTAATGAATACAAATGGATTTACATGCACACATATACCGTTAACAGGATATATAGATCAAGCTTTCCTCAATATTATTTTTTTTTAACCAAGAGATGAAATCATCACTGTAGTACCAAAATTGATAATTATATTAATCATGCTATTATTATTATTATTATCAGTATTATCATTATTATCATTATTATCATTATTATCATTATTATTATTAATATATTTTGAAGTGATACTGTATATTGTCAGTGACTAAAACATTTTAAGTCTCTTAAACCTGTAATTGACGTATAAATCTGATTAGGACTGGGTTTCAACAATGTATATTTGATAATTAAACCTGAATAGTGTCTTAAAGTTTGATTATTATAAAGATTGCAAGGCAGACACACACAATAAGGATTTTTATTACATTCATGTTTAAGAAGATTATAGGCTCATTCCTATAATGACCAACATTAAAAATGAAGCAAAGACTTAGAGGAAAGCCACAATAATAAATTGTTTGAGATTCTAAATATACTGCGTTATGTATGGTTGAGACCAGTTTGAATTCCAGCTGGCTGCTTTCTCTTCAGGGTTTGTTTACAGAAACTGCACTGCTGATGGCTGGTCAGAGATCTATCCACCCTACCAGGAGGCCTGTGCTTTTAGTGATGACAGCGAGCCTGAATCTGAGGTATACTGTAATGTTTTTGTAATTGTGCTGATCAGTTAAGCATGATCATATTGTTTCAGCTTCCTTCCCGCTTTTCCTCCTTCCCTGCTTCCTTTTGCGTTCAGACCTATAGTCAACAACTGTAGGTGGGTTTAAATGAAAACTTTTGCTTCTTTCACAATGAAATCATTCCGAAAGAATATTCCTGTTTGACTTTTTACGTGAGCAATGATCTAATCGGACATGTTGTTTACATGCGCCAAGACATCAATCGGAAGAGTTATCAACAGCTGTGTGTGTCGGGTCAAAGCGACCAACAGATCACAAATTTTTTCAGAAAGTTGCCATCTGTCATTTGAATACAGCAGTTTTTTTTGTACTGCGATGCTTTCAATGAAAAAACAGCTGATAATAACTCAGGTTTACTTTTATTGCCTACTGGAGACACAAGGGGAGAGAGGAGAAGACAACATCAAAGCCTTATCCGTACCACAGAGTGGTTTTACTCTGACTAACGTTACAACATTACGACGTTACCAAACATAAGGTTATTATTGAGGCTGTGTTGTTTGGTTAACCCACCAGAAATGTTACGTTAAAGTCAACATCATCCGACGTAACGTAAAAAGCAGAAGAACCTCATCATGCATTTTTTATCTGAAAATCTAGATCCAGCGATGGTCGGAGACTTTCACAGAGGTTGGTCACCATAAATGTGAACATCAACATCATCTTTAACGTTTAAAACAGAAACTCCTCAAAACTTCTCAAAACCCAGATCCCCTTCATGGACAGAGTTCTTTGATTTATTCATTCATTGTCTGTAACCTGTTCATTGTGGCGGGGCTGGAGCCTATCCCAGCTCTATAGTTACTTTATTCATTCTCAATAAAACGTGAAGTTGGCGGGTCAGATCTTTGTTGCTGTGGAATTTATGCTTTTAATCAGCGTCTTCAATGTTTTCACAGCGTCTTTCCATCACGGCTCTTGACGTTTTTTCTTGTATGTGTTTGAAGAGATCATTATTTCTTTCACTTTATTTTACTAAATCTTTTGAGAGTTTACATTAAAAACAAACTCACTGCTGTTGTCTAGATCATTAAATTTGAACATTGGGTATTATTCAGGGATTATTCCGAACGGGATTAGTCCTTTCTGAACGTCTTTCCGACAGGATTCAGAAAGGGTGTTTTCATGCAACAATTTGTTTCTGGTTAGAATCTATTTGGAAGGAGGCTGTCCATATAAACCCACCTAGTGTTAGTGTAACAACTCTTATTTTCATTAACTTTACTTATTTGATTAATTTAATTTACCAATGATTATTTTAATGTCATCATTAAAAAAATCTGGATTATACAACATTAACATTAACATTAAAAAAATTAGTGTGTACCTGTTATGAATTATAGCTGCACTGATATTCCTCCTCAATGACCAGCAGGACATACTCCTGATGTCATCCTGTGGGATGTCGACCCACTGTTCTGTGTGAGCTACCCAGAGCTCAGAATGCTGACGCTAACACACTCGCTTTCTCAACCCACAGTACAAGTTTTCAGGGGTTTATTTGTTTGGGCTCATGGCGGCCATATGCAAAACAGTGATCTCATGTTCACCCAGAAACTTTATGGTTGATGGTCCGTTGATGCAGAACCGGTGTTAGGTTGTTACTGGTCATTTTGCCACAGTGGTGGAATTCTTTCAGCTTTTCCTCTTTTGACATTTTCCAAACTTACTAAAAAATATTAAAGACCTGAACAACTTTGGACAAATAATATATATATTTTTTTTATTATTATTATTATTTTTTATTGTGATCATGTGTTTTCTGTCTCTCTCTCTCCAGAAGAGCTACCTCTCTACGTTCAGACAGGTTTACACTGTGGGCTATGCCACCTCCCTCATCTCTCTGATCACAGCCATAGTTGTGTTTACAGCCTTCAGGTAAGAATAAAAGATCACCTAGATACAGAGGGCAATGATCATCCGGTTCACACTGGATGCTTACTTACAACACTCACGTTTATGGAGGTAGACTGGAGTGTTAGAAAGGTTACTCAGGAAGACTTGAAACACATTTTCAGATATGAGCGTATTACAGATACAAGCATGCACATATTCAGGTCATCGACTGTTCATCGGTTAAAGCTTTTGTTCTATGTAGAGATTTGCACCTTCAAATTTTTTAGCAGTTGATCATAGTCATTTGCTCGTATTTTCATACTGATTACATATGCAGCATATGTGAGGTGTTTATGAAGCTGCTAATTGGATAATCCTCTGTAAGCTGTCATTACACTGAACATCTCAGGTTGTTTACATTAAGAACACTGTCAGTCAAATACTTGCATAATACAAAAGGAGCCGAAAGTGACAACCTCAGCGAGACTCTCAGCAATCAAGCAAAAAAAAGAAAGAAATGACAATCAAATGTGTCGGCTTAATAAACTTGCTAACAAGTTTCCTAGAGATCATCAGGGGTATAAATAAATCACTGTGAGACTGTGTTGTTTATGAAACCCAGGGCTCTGCAACCAATCATTCATCTACTTCCCTACACACCATGTGTGTTTTCCCTAATCTGCACTTAGATTATTTTAATTCATAAATTTCTGGAGATCAGACTCTTTAGTCGTACAAAGTAAACTAAAAAAACTAACGCTATGCTGCTATCCCTGGTTTAAAAGTAAGGTATTATATATTCTCCTTCCATTTTTGTGTTGAATGTTTAATTTATGGTTTATTAGGGATTTGCTCCTTTGAAGTTATCACCTAAAACTGCAGACCTAGCTACCCTATCCTTGGCATGCAGGTAAACTATAGCATTTTTGTTTTCTTACTGCAAAGTTGGCAGATTTCTCTAGCAACTTCAGCAGTCAATTTCCCGACATTACACAGGTATACGTATTTCAGTAGAACACATTTGGCGGTTCATTCAATGTTCTCAATGAAAATCCTGTGGTTAGTGCTCCATTATTTTAAGATTTAAGTGTGTGTATTTTTTAAATTTGGCTGAAGATAATTTTTGGAGACTCTTGTAATATTTGTGGTGGCCACTTTCCACCATTTGCATTCAAGTTATTCTTTGCAATGCTGGACTGTTGGGAACACAAATTCAGCCACAGCCTCTTCACAGCTTTAATCATAAGCTGAATTAACGTTACTAATGTAAAGCTAGAACAAGCCCTGGATTTACAGTATACCTCTGAATAGAGGACGATAGGAGATGAAGTTTACGATCCGTCACGTGTGGGGGATGATGACAGGTAGGATAAACTTCTTCGTAATAATTGTTTTATTAGTCCTTTTGCAAAGCTAATGATGTTTTTATGTGTGAACATGTATTTATTATGAATGAGAAATAAATCTTAATATGCTGATGGTAGACACAAGTGTAAACTTTGTATATGTATTAATGTTTATTAGCATACAGTATTCTATTCTCATTTATGCTTATACTGTTGTAAGTCATGCTTGTCACACCCTTTGTAAACATGATTGAGTCGTTCTCTGTATAAACATTATTCTGACCTGTACATTGTTCTTGTATGGACAGAAAATGGCCCTGACAATGACCCAGAGATCAGCAGTACTTGGCATCTCAATTTTGTTGTAAATGGATGTACATTGTCTTGATATTGTAAAATCTTCTCAATTTGGCATTCATATGTTATGTTATAGAGATAAGATAAAGATGAGATATTTGGAAGTAAGATAAGTGAAGAAGAAAAAAAAAACAATCAATCAATCAATCTTTATTTATATAGCGCCAATTCACAACAACAGTTGTCTCAGGTGCTTGCCAGAAAGAGCAGGTCTAGACCAGACTCTTTATATAATTATTTACAGAGACCCAACAAATTCCTCCGTGAGCAAACACTTGGCGACAGTGGTGAGAAAATACTGCCTTTTAACGGGCAGAGACCTCGAGCAGATCCAAGACTCAGGGTGGACGGCCTGCTGCCATGACCGGTCGGGTTTGAAAAGAGAGAGAGAGAGAAAAATATATACATACATATACAGAAAATTAAGAAATAAGAATATCAAGAAATAAAATTATACATCTACATTAGAATAAAGGAGTAAAGTGTATGCAAATATAAAGAAAAGGGAAAGAGTCCAATCTCCAATGGCATATATAAATACAAATTAAAATAGGAGACACATTGTGTGTAGTCAGTTGATGATTATCAGATACACACATGTTGTGCAGTGAGATAGCAGAGTTTTGGGTTTCACACACAACTCAGTCTCACAGTGATTTATTGTACAGTCTGACTGCAATCGGGACAAAAGACCTGCTGTAGCGTTCCGTCTTGCACTGTGGGTGTCGCAGTCTGTCGCTGAAGGAGGTACTCAGAGCTCCCACAGTCTCATGTAGGGGGTGAGAGGTGTTGTCCAGGACGGGTTGCCGCTTGGTTAACATCCTCCTCTCACCCACCTCCTCCTGTTCAGGGGACAGTCCAGGACAGAGCTGGACCTCCTGACCAGCCTGTTGAGTCTCTTCCTGTCCCTCTCTGGGCTTCTTCCACCCCAGCAGAACACAGCGTCAATTATTACAGAAGCTGCCACAGTGTCTTAGAATGTTTTAACAGAGTCCCGTACACTCCGAAGGACCTCTGGTCATGGCAGTGAGCTGTTTCCTGCCTGAAGTTCTAGGTGTATAATGTGAATAGGAAAGGGGAGAGCATGGTTCCATGGGGAGCTTGTTTTTGTTTTATTAAAAAAAAATTACAATCTTTTTTTATGTCCTAAGAAAAGGTACGAAAACACTAGCATGTTAAACATTATTAGATGTGCTTTATAATCCACATTTCAACTGCACATTTATTTATTATTATTTAATTTAATTTAATTGTATATAATGCTATTCTTTAAAATGCTCTTGCTACTGTAACCCTGCAATTTCCCCGTTGTGGGACTAATAAAGGTTTATCTTATTTTATCTTAATGGTAAAATGGCAAAAGTATTCAAAAACAGCTTAAATAACCCAAGAGGGTCCAAAGGGTTTTAATGAAGTTGCCATCTTAGTGTCCATGGCTTTTAACATAATACAGTTTTGAGCAGAGACATTTTTGTAAGCTTTAAAAATATTATCCTTCTTTTCCTCTGGTTTTGCTTCTTTCAGAAAGTTCCGTTGCACCAGAAACTACATCCACATCAACCTGTTCTCCTCCTTCATCCTCAGAGCCAGTGCTGTTTTCATTAAAGACACTGTGCTCTTTGCTGATGAGACACTGGACCACTGCTCTGTGTCCACGGTGAGGTTGCTAATAATCAGTTAGGTAGTTTGAAGTGATTATTTTGTTGTGTAGTAGGATTTGTTTCTTCTTGCGTCTGTTGAGGGAGGTCTATCCTTGTAACCTGTACTTATGATCTACTTTTCTTTTTACTTTTTACATTGCTTTTAACACTTATCATATAAATGTTTTTTTAGGTTCCCAGAGTCCTGCCTAATCATACCGGTTCAATGGGTTTCTTCTCCTTTTGGCTGTACCCGTCAGGGGCCATCACAGTGGATAATTTGTTTACATCCTGTCTTGTCCTCTGCATCTTTCTCTGTCACACCAGCCAACTACATGTCCTCTTTCACCACACCCAGACACCTCTTCTTTAGTCTTACTCATTTTCTCCTGCCTGGCAAGACCCAATCTCCAGAATCCTTCTTCCAATATATCTCGTTTTCACGTTTCAAGTCCAAACCATTTTAATCTGGTCGCTTTTACTTTGTCTCCAAGAGTCTAACCTGGGCTGTCCCTCTGCTATGCTTGTTTGTAATCCTGTCCATCCTCGTCACTCCAAAAGAAAATCTTAACATCTTCCACACTGCCACCTCCAGCTCTGCCTCCTGTCTTTTGGTCAGAGCCGCCGTCTCCAAGCCATACAGAAGGGCTGGGCTCTCTTCCCACTTGAAAACTTTTCCCTTCAATGTTGCTGCTAGTCTTCTGTAGCAGATAACTCTGCCTGCTCTCGCCTCTTCATCTATTCTCCACACTCCTGGTTGCTCTGAGCAGTTGACTCCAAGTACTTAAACTCCTGCACCTTCTTCACCTCTACCTCTTGCATCCTCAGGGTTGCACCTTCCTCCCTTTCATTCACACATGTATTCTATCTAGCTTTGTCTGACCTTCATTCCTCTTCTCTTCAGTGCCTACCTCCACCTCTCCAGGTTTGATTCCACCTGTTTTGTGCTCTCATTACAGATCACAATTTCATCTGCAAAGATCATAGTCCAGGGAGATCCCTGTCTGACCTCATCTTTCAGACTGTCCATCACCATAGCAAATTACAAAGGGCTCAGAGCCAATTCTTGGTCCAATCTCAACTACACCTATAACCCATCCGTTACTGTTACTGCACACCTCACCGTTGTCATGCTGCTCTCATATGTATCCTGCACCACTCCTACATACTTCTGTCAATAAAGACTTCCTCATACAATCCCACAATTCCCCCCACCACACTCAGTCATTCACTTTCTTTAAAACAAAGACACAATGCAACTCCTTCTAGCCATCTCTAAACTTCTCCATCTACACTCTCAAAGAAAACTTGGCATCAGTAGTGCTCTTTTTCGGTAGGACACCATACTGCTCCTCACAAATTTTCACCTCATTTCCAGGCTTAGCTTCCTAACTACTCTTTCTTAGATCTTCATTGTGTGACTCATCCTCTTTATACCTCTGTAGTTGACTGGGCCTTTTCTTTAGCCTTTGCTACCTAACTCCTGCCACGACCCGTTTCTCTTTGTATTCTTGCCTACTTTCATCATTTCTCTTGCTATCCTTCTTTTTCGCATACCTTTCCTGCTTATATTCCCCATGAACCTCCTCATTCCACCACCAAGTCTCTTTATCTTCTTTGCTCTGTCCAGATGACACACCAAGTACCTTCCTAACTGTCTATTTTATCACCTTTTCCATAGTTACTAAGTCATCCTGCAGGTCTTAATTACCACCCAGAGACTGTCTCAGCTCCTTCCTGAATTTCACACAGCTACTTTTCTTCCTCTACTTCCACAATTCAATCCTACGCTCTAATCTGTTTTTTCCTTCTCTGTACAAACAGAGTCATCCTACATACTACCATTCCATGCTCCCTTGCCAAGTTCTCCCCTGGACCACCTTGCAGTCTCCTATCTCTTTCAGAATTCAGACTTCTGCATAAGATATAGTGTACCTGCATGCTCTTACCTCTGCTCTTATGTCATTCTCTGCTCCTCACTCTTCTTGAAATAAATATTCATCACATCCATATCCATTTTCTTTCTTCTTTTTCTTTTGGCTTTTCATTCCCTTTAAGGTTCACTGCAGAGGATTAACTATTTCATATTGCCCTGTCCCATGCGTCTTGCTCTGTTACACCAACCAACTGTATGTCCTCTCTCACCACATCCATTTCCATCCTTTTTGCAAAATCTACCACCATCTGCCTGTTTGGATCCCGATTCAGATTAAGATCTGTATCTGTATCATAATCTAGATCTAAGAGATTTAAATATATATATAAGGATGGGGCATTATGCCTCAGCTGACAACAACATGGCAGAGATAAGCACTCTCTGAGTGCTTTCTAACTTAATAATATAGTGGAATTTATCCCAAATGTGGTATGATTGCTCATTGCTTATTGATATTTTAATAACAAAACAATGTTACTTTATGTATAGTCCATGTGCAATAATGACTTAAAATATGCAGGCTTGTATATATTTGTTTTGAATGTAGACTAGAAGGTAAAAGAAGCCTTGACTTCCTCGACAACATAAGACTGCATTAAAATAGCAACAGAAATCTCTTTTCTAATTAGACTTTTTCTTGCACTTAAACAAATGTTTAGCACAATAGGGTATTAATAACAAGTATCAGGGTTTAAACCTCGTATCTATGCAAGTGGTCATGAAAAAGCTTTAGTGTTTACAACTCTGAGAATGAAAATGATGTGTAAGATGTTATTTCTTTTCACAGTATCTCATGAATGCCTTTGATGTTGCACATAATTATAGAATTCTGAATAGAAAAAATGCTTTGATTTATTAGATTCCTCAAGAACATTTTCTTACGAAAACGATCTTTGGAGTCATCCGTACTCCTTTCTGCTGTATTTCTACGTTGGAAACTGTTGTTAGCGGAAAGTCACTTCTTTTTTTTGTGCCCTCTCCAGACAGCATGCAAATCAGCTGTGGCCTTCTTCCAGTTCAGCATCCTCGCCAATTACTTCTGGCTGCTGGTGGAGGGCATGTATCTGCAGACCCTGCTGGCACTGACTTTTGTGTCTCAGAGGAAATTCTTCTGGTGGTACATCCTGATTGGGTGGGGTGAGTAAACATGACCAAAGCGGTTTCAAAACAGACTTGAAATAAAGTGCTAGTTGGACATATACACTTATAGTTCTGTTAACACTAATGCACTCATGTTGATGAATTAGCATCTTGACATGCGACACATGTCCGAAGTATGGATTGTCTTTTCAAACAGCTCACTCAAGATAGTTCAGACAGAAAGCACTTCAAATTCAAATTATGCCTCTTGTTATCCAGATTTTGAACGCTTAACATTTATTTGCCACCTAATAATAAATGCCCTTGACTGTTGGCTGCCCTTAACATTTAAGTGGGAGTGTGTCTGAGGAGGTTGTGCCCACCTTAACATCTGAATAATCTCAAAACAATCAAGAACTCTGGACTTGAGCTCTGCATGATTCGCATCTGAAGTTGAAACATTTAGGCAGACATTTTTTTGTTCTAATTTCTGTTTTACCACTTTGTGTGCAATCATTATTTTTTATTTTAGATACCATCAGAACATTATTACATTTATATCTGTCAATAAAATGAACAAAAAAATATGACCAAATAACTAGAGGGGGGAGGGGGATACATCAAAGCGATTAAAGAATGCATTAAATGTATTCGTACAGTCCTGATCACCAGATTCCAGACCTCTCCCGCTTCCCTTGCCGTGTACAGAGATCGCTTTCAGCCTTTTTCTGACCACCCTTGCATTATTTTGCTGCAGCTGCTCCTCCATCTTCCTCACGTATGCATCCTTCCCCTCCCTGATGTACTTCTTGGGGTCTTTTTGGATCCTATTCTGCATATTGCTTGAACTCCTGCAATGTGATTGCCACCAATCAAAGCAGCCTCTTCATACCGGTAGTAACAGCCGCACACTATTGAAATTAATGGCTTTGCATTCCTGGCGTGGATGCGAAGAAGCAGACTTGCTGCAGATCGATGTGTCCTGTACCTTGATGCCCAATGCTATTAAGAGAGATGAGCTGTTACACAGTACACACATACAGTACAACATTGTAAAGTATATCTCTGCATTTAACCCATCCCTTTGGGAGCTTAAGTCTCAGGGTCTTGCTCAATGAGTCACAGCATGTTGCTTGAGGGGCTGGGCTCGAACCCTGGCCTCACGGTTGAGGGACAACTGCTGTACCCACTGAGCTAAAGCAATTTGGGCGCCCTAAAAAATAATGGCCTTTCGCTGGTGTTCAAGCCACGAATCGTTGGAGCTATTTGAAATGTGTTGATATGGCGTGTTTTTCGAATAATAATTATTTTGATGATTTAAGTGAATGTTGAGTTAATTAATTGATTACTGATAATTGTTACCTTAACCATTTAGTGTGTTCCAAAGTACAGTTGTTTATCATATATAACTGTACCCCTGTCGCTTTAATTTCACTTAACCTGGGCAGCATCACCACCGTTTCCTTGCCCTCACAGTCATTTTTATATGGTTTTTATATTCCTGATCGCCCAGCTGCTCATTTTGAGCATGCAGCTTGAACTTCTGCGCTCAACAGTGCGCACAGAGTTTCAAGCTCCATCCAAGGTTTGCCATTTCCCAGCAATAAACCCCCTCGCTTCCTCCCAGCACAATCATAATAAGTCACTAAACTATGGTTAGTTTCATGATTTTTTTATTTTATAATTTAATTAGATAGCATTTACTAGTCTAAGATATCGGTTTAACGTTTTTTTTCTGACTGTGTTATATGGTTATTTGGGGTTCTTGAGGATGGGGATCGTCAAACTTATTAATTTATTTTACATAGGTTCTTCAGTTGCAAATAATGTTGGTTTGCTATATAGTCATGCACCATTGGAAAAATATTAACAACTATATAGGGTACACCACTTTAATTCTAATCAAGTGTCAAGTAAGTACTCAGGGAAATAAAATTGCTATTAAAGTTCCTAAAAGTGGGTTCAAATACTGATACATTTGCATAGCCATCATTTTTTTCATTTTGAATATATTGCTGTGTTTTTTTTTTTATCCCATTGTTTTACCATCACAAGGCCCTCATGAACACCATAGTTGAAGCTCAAGGCAGCAGCATCAAGAGCTTCCTATAGGTTTCCTATTTTCCGAGCTCAGAAAAAAATTAAAATGATTTGTAGATAGTAATCTTAACATCATACCAGCATTTCACTACAGTTTTTCAGACATGTAACAACATAAACATCAGGTGAAGGGAAGTATTTATCCACCATTAGAGACAAACGACAGGGACAGGTCAAGACATTCAACAATAAAGGAGGACACACGAGGAGGCAGGTCTGATGCACACAAAGCCAGGACAGGAGGAAGTGGAACAGAAACTAAAGCAGGGAGACGTTAAAAAAAAACCCAGGAATTTATCACTACTAAACCTTTGAAATAAAACATTAAACAATCTTAAACTAACCATTAACTACAAAATAAAACAGAACAGAACCATAACACTGAAAATTCTTGTTTCCTGTTTTCATACGGACACAACCTCTGAATTGTGTCAACTGATGGAAAGAGATGATGAAAGGGGCGATACCTTTTTTAACCTTGGACAGGAAATCAATTACCATCACATGCTATTTAGAGTACTAAACTTTTTTCATAATTTAAACCCCTGATTAAAATGTCAAACTATGCACTGGATGCTAAGCGAAACCTGGACCTGAATATATCTCTGGATCTGTGTTGTGCGGTTCTGGATGTGTGACTGTGTGTGACTCTGTATCCAGAAAAAAGCTCTGATATGTCTTATCGAATTCCCTGCAGTCTCCACATTTCATGATGCTTTCATTCTCTTTCTCCCATGGGGACACACATGGGAGACAAATAGGTTCGTTGCACCGAGTGAGCAAGTTTTATAGGTCAAATAATATTTTAATAAAAAATGGAGTAACCATGAGAGCTGGGACTTATTCAAGAGTAACATAGTGGGTTAATGATTAATCTCTGTTGTTACCTTCTTTGTAGGGCTTCCGTCAACAGTTCTCATACTTTGGGTGTTGACCAGATTCTTCTATGATAACAACGGGTAGGATATACCTGTGTATGATATGCGGTAATTTTGTCGTAATCCTTTGATTTTTATATATATTTGTAGTAATGTTGAATTTTATGGTTTTAATTGCAGGTGCTGGGATGACACAGACAATGTTGGTATTTGGTGGATTATTAAAGGACCAATAACAGCCTCACTGCTGGTGAGTGCAGAACTACTGTATGTAACCATACCAATACTAAACAAGGATTTTTCAACCTGAACCCCACATTCTCTCGTTCAAGTTTTTGATAACATATATTTATAAGTTGGTCCACAGCAAATGCAAAAAAGCAACCGTGCAATTCTTTGGATCAATTGCACACCTCCAAAGTAAAGCCACTAAAAATGCCTGTTTTTAACAATGGCTGTCCAAAATTGTAATTAAAGGTGAGAATGCTGGGTTGGTGAAATAGCAGAGTTCCCCCTTAATCCATGGGCTTTACTTGATCAAGCTTGACCCACATTTTAGAGGACATACAGTAAATGTCTGCTTTAAACCACTATACGATATTGTATATCAAAATCAATTTCCACTCAAATTTTTGGTTTTGATTATTTGTTCACTAACATCAGTCCTAATCATAATCATCAAATATGATAACATTATTCATGTCAATATAGATCTTTCAACGATTTCTTGCTCTTAAAGTCAAACAATATATTTAAACAGTATGCGTCATTTTCAACACCATAAGAGTCCTTTAGGTAAAGACCCCTAATGTGAACTTAACACTATTTAATATAAGGAGTTTGGTAAGGTATGTGGAAGACGTCGTCTAACGGAAATCAACTGTAGATTAGAATGGAGTTTCTGATGTTAACCTACACTTTGATACTGTAACATCTTAGACTCTCACATAATAAGGAATTTGCTCTTACAGTGTTTTCTAGTTTCAGTTGCAACTTTTCTCTCAACCGAATGTGATAGTACTTAGCTAGCTTGATAATTGAATGTTCCTTACCCTTTGGTTATATGGGTTGGATTACTTCGAGTAATAAATTACCTAGTAACAAATGATTATTGCGTTTAAGCATTTTTTATTCTTAAGAGTATTGACTTTCATTTTTGTGAAGGAAAATCTTAAATGACTGTATCTGAAACCACATTCCCAACATGTAAATACACTGTTTTACTTTAAGAACCAAATGAATACCACAAAGTGGTAAAATTCAAAGATTTAGAGATCTGACATAAGCACAATTCCGATGTTTCATCTAACAAAAGCTGCACGCTTTTATTCTTAAATGTAGAAATTAGCCCAACTGGTATCTTTTTGTTTGAATGCGATTTGAGGGCTTTTGAATTAAATTTATACATCAAAATATTTGCTTTTATTTCTCTCAATGTGTATGTATTTCTGTGATGTATTTCTGTTTTTGGCTGTTTTTTGTGCAAACCTGTATCACTTCCAGGTCAACATTGTCATCTTCATCAATGTGATCCGGATTCTGGTTCAAAAGCTTAAATCTTCAGCCATGGCCAGGAATGATGACACTGGACATTTTATGTAAGTCACATCTCTATCAAAATTGTATCACATAAAACACGTGAAATAAGCCTCTTCATGTTGTGGTTTTGAAGGAACACATTCAGAGTTCCTCCACAGACTGTTGCCTCAGGCAAACCTTCCTAGGATGCACAATAAAAATGAAATGAAAGACAAAGAATGCTGTAGGGGATTCGGAGGGAGATGCTTCTCCGAAATCGTTTTGGCAAGATGGTATATAAACAGCAGAGCAGCTAGGGCCAAGTGTCAGACGATAAAGGCTACCTCCTACAGCTGATAATGAGATTGGATGTGAATTCCCAGTAGGTAGCTAAACTCCTGAGGAATGAACCATTGATTGTGAGGGAGGAGAGCAGCTGATTTCAATCAGCTAATGCAGGCATGACCTCATTGCTGTGTTCGGTACTAAAAAACTGCTTCTTAAATATATAATTTCCCCTCCAGTTCAAACGTATTTAAGGGATAAGAGGTTTCTAATATCTAACAGTGTTCAGAAATGATAAAGAATAAATGATCTATCGAATAGATAACAATTTTATATTTATGAATCCTATAATTCTTTTTATGCGATTTGTTTTACGTAATGTCACTTATAAATGTATTATTATATTAGCATTGAGATTAAATGTATTTATTTGAATACTTATTTTAGTAAAAAACATAATTCAGCAATTAATAGAAAACGGTGAGTGAAAAGTTCTTTTTGAGAAAAATAAAGAAATGTTACACATTCAAAATAATATACAGTCTCTAAATTCGTTGATTTCAATATCTCATTGGACCTTGTGTGCAGCTTTTTCCTGCTTTCGTTGCTGAATGCCAACCAGCACTTCGCAAGTAGGGGTGTAGAATAAAAATCTGGGCCTTGTTTTTGGCCTTGACACCTTTTGCGGCACCCCTCCCAGCATCTAAGTTCCTATTATAGCAACTTTGTGGGCCAAACCATATGGGCCCTGTATTGTTAGAATTCTAATTGCTGGTACTTATTATCCCCAGTTCCCCTTCTCAAAAGAATAGCATGAATATCAAAACCACAGTCATACATATTTATTCAGAAATGATTGTTTTCTAAGATAAAAAGCCCAAAAATTAATTTATTTAACCAGTGACATAAATCAATAGAATTGCCAAACATTAAATCTACTCTTATGGTCCAATTCTTTTTAGTTTATACTGTAATTTTTTAGACTGATAAGATGCTAAACATGGTGAGCATTATCTCCTGCACATTGTCATTAGGAGATTAGGAGGATTATTACAGATATTGGTGAACACACTTAAATTAGCATCCAGCTGAAAAAACTGCTGCCTCATCCAGCAGCAGTTTCTCCTCTGTAGCAGTGTGTAGTGGAGAGGTAACACTGCGAGGGGAGAAATCTTTTTGTCAGAAATAGATTGCAGTTATTTTTTATTTATTTATTTAGAAAAGTTAATTCATAGGAAGGAAAGGAAAATTAATTAATGGGACCCCATGATATTTGTGCTGAAATCTGAACATTGCTGTGTCTATGAATCTATCCTGGGAGCCCATAAATTCAAATTCACTTTCCTTCTGACATTTGGTGCTCAGTGCAGCTTCCAGCGCAGCTGGATTAATTTAAGATTGGAGCAGCATATAAAAATAACGGCAAATGCCAGAAATAGAAGTCCCCTCTATAGCTACGTGACAGGATTGTTCCAACGGGCCTGTCTTTGGGTCTGGATCATACGGATTTGTGACATTAATACAAAGGCTTAAATCCCAGATGTGACAAACGACAGACACAATCCTATTATGGGCTTTGAAATAAGCTGCTATTTTCTATCTTTAATATTCGAGTAATGTAAATTTAGATCAAAGAGTTGACTAGGAACATTAATAATATTCAGGTCACTGTTGCCATCATGCCTTCAAAAATGTTTTAGCTCGACTGAAGAGCTATAGAGTTTGAGAGTGTGATGTGATTATCAAACAACAAGACAATGTGCAACACTTCTATTGTGTTTACTGCTATTTATAGCTATGTTTTTAAGTCCTAGAGTATATTCCAGAAAGAGGGTTTAACAAAGCCCTGAACTCTGGGTTGATTAACCCTGAGATGGGAAACTCCAGACAGACTGATATTAGTTTGTTTAACTCTGAGTTTTTTAACTCTGAGTTAAACTCGTGCATCATGACCATTAAAAGCCATCATCGAAGGAGCTCCAAAATTGTGTCTGAAAAGCGGTTTTCTGGTCTCTCACACTTACTTCGGAGTGTGAGAGGCCAGGAGTGGGGAGCAAACAGAAGGTCCTTGTTAAATGTGTAATGGGGTCTTATGCGGTCAGCTCTGGCTTATGGCTGTTTAGTCGACATGTTTGCAGTAGAAACAAATTTAAGAAAGCTCGAAGTACAACAAGCTCAGGCCTTGAGAATGTATTTGTAGTGTAATGGAACATTCAGAACATCCCCAGTATCTGCAGAGTAGGTATAAATGGGAGAGATGCCACAGGAGAATCAACCTTCTGAATTATTTGGCCAACTTGTAGAGTCTTAGTGAGATAAATCCTGCAAAAGCCATACTACTAATGTGCTCGGAGCACAGAAATAATTTTAAAAGTTTTGGGTGCATAGGAAATATCGAAGTTCGACAAATCGGTTTAATTGAGTTACTAATCTATCCCACAGTTCCGATATCAGTTATACCTCCCTGGAAATTTTTCATACCAGAAGTAGAGACAAATCCAAATTGATACCATCATTGACAGTAGTAAAGAATTATAGCAGAAATTCTTGACAGACTGTTCACAGATGGCACCAAAGATCCTGAAACTCTAGGCACAGGAGACAGTTTTCATCCTAAAATATGAAGCAAATATCAAAAATGCAATAACTGATTGTGCAGCAGTAAATACCATGGAGATGTTAGCCATAGTAATTGCTTCATTGTTGTTGGAAGACACCGGCATCAGATAGAATAGCAGTGCTCACAAGCATATCAACAGGATATTCTAATTGAAATATATAACCACATATTCAAATTACACAAAGCAATTACGGCTGTTTCTTGCCTATGGGTTCCTGCCCATGTAGGAGTAGAAGGCAATCATGATAAGACATATTAGCTAAGCAGTCAATAAAATCAGACACAGTAGACAGAAATACAATTAAGTGAAGTTGAGGTCAAGTCTGTTACCAAACAACACATGCATAAAGTCTGGCAGGAATACTAGGTGATCATTGACACCAGAAAACATCTTTACAACATACAAAAACAGATGGGAAACTGCAAAATACGGGGCAGGAATCCGAGTGAAGACATAGCTATAACTCGACTTAAAATAGCTCAGACAGGACTAAATTCTAATCTATATAAAATAGGTAAACATCCAACAGGACAATATAATCACTGTAACCAACCAGAAACAGTTCAACATGTACTGCTGGAATGTAAAAGGTACAAGGAGAAGTGGTAATAAACTGGACATGACTTTAGGAGATGTATTACGGAAGGCTTTACAGAAAGGTTAGGGAATTGTAGTTTAATATTTTAAAGAGACGGGAATAGATTTGGATGATAGGTAGATAGGCGATATCTCTTTTTTTTCCCGTTTTCCCTCTGTCAGTGTACCGTTCCACACTCGGGACCAGAGGGTGGCGATAACGCACCTATAAGCCGTATTTAAACAAAACCCAAAAAGAAGAAAAGGACAAACCATTGTCTGCATGGAGGGCACATCACAACATACTGATGCATTAAACAGTTTTTTGGGTGAATACTTCGTTTTCCAATATTGCTTGCTTTCATTCCTCTTTTAATTCTTGCCCTCAGGAGGTTGGCCAAATCCACGCTGTTCCTGATCCCTTTGTTTGGGATGCACTACACAGTGTTTGCCTTCCTGCCTGAGAACACAGCAGTGGCAGCCAGACTGTACATCGAGCTGGGGCTGGGATCCTTTCAGGTATGGAAGTAGGAGCAAAGCACAAAATCCATATAACTGGCAGATTACATAAAGCTGCCAAATATTTAATTTGGATGATCTCCATATCCTTATTGAAGAACTTCTCAATCAAGAGCTACCACAAATTGCATGAACTATCACTGATTTGGTATTTAAAGAATGACCGTGTGTTTGTGTTACAGGGCTTTGTGGTGGCCCTGCTTTACTGTTTCAAGAATGGAGAAGTGAGTTAATGAACGTTACAGTTTTCTAATCTTTCATTCTCAGCAAAATTTTGCTTAGACATTTGCTTATATTTGAGGACAATTTGGGAACAATCTGTTATCTTTGGTATAAGAGTAATCAGACATTGTATCGGTATACAATATAAGCTGGACGCCAAATGAGTTAAAATGCCTTCTCTTTTTTTTTTCTTTTTTTCTTTTCATCTCAACTTTAAAAAGACCCAGTAAGACCCTGCTGCCTCTAATATTATTTTGCATGCGTTTGTTTGTTTTTTTGTTTGCAGGTCCAATCAGAACTACGGAGATGGCTGAGAAAGTGTCACAATCCAAATCAGCTCACTCCTGCCAAGCGGAGTATCACTCAGGACACAAGCAGAGCCAGTAGAGGGCTCAGACGGCCCCCTTCTGGCAGCAATATCTCTTCAGTATGATCTCTAAGAGACCGTCCTTGACAGAGGAACTGGTTAAAGAAAGTCAGGCAATATATCAGAGTCAGAGCTCCAAGCTCAACTGTGTGATTGATTTAATGACCTCCCCGTGAGAAGACCTGAATGAACACTCAGGAGTGATTGAGGAAATGCCGTCGGGGTGGATTAGATCAGTGTCAGCGCAACCACAACCATGACAGTACACATTTCTAATCAATCTGATTCTTCATCTAATGCAGTTAGATCAAGAAATATGATAAAAGAACACTGGATCTTAATTTATAAGAATGTTTTGGTGACACTGTGGAATGACATGCCCTCAGTAGATGAACATGTAGGGGGCTGATTTCAGTTTAACACACAGTTTGGACTGCATTAGTACACAGATGAGCAGTTGCTGAAGGATTGCATGGAGACAGCTGTGGAGACATTGGGTGTTGTTGGCTAAATCATGCAACATGAGTTTGATTGGCTATAAATGGGTTTTTTACTGTATTGGAAGAAGAAATTAAACTACTTTGTTGCAGTCCGAATCTCCGATCTGAACCAAATGTGATAAATCATTTTTGTGCAATTCCAGTTCACATGTTGCCAGAGAGAAATTTGAATCATGATATAAGAGGACCTAAATGAATGTCTTAATGTTTTGTGAATCTGTGTATGTTGGTGTGCCACATGTTATAATCATATTTTTTGTTAGGACCCAGGTGCAGACACACAATAGCAGAGGGAGAGGCACAGCAGTCCAAGTCCAAAATCCAGAATCCAAAACCCCAAACAGGCAGGTGTCAAAAACCAGGTGATCAGTCCAATAAGGCATACAATCCAAATCCCAAAAAGCAGAAGCAGAGTCAAAAAACAATCAAAGTTCACAAGAAAAACTTTCACTAGGAAACACTAGTGAAAGACAAAGACGACACTAAGAAGGAATTAATAAATGAAGAACAATAAACAGATAAACACACTAAAATTGCAATACGAAGGAAACATGACAGGAAACGTAAAACTAACTAAACAACATACATAACCCTTTTAAAATAAAAAAGGAACGCAGACCAAAATGATGAAAATGACAACCTTCAAAATTAAACCAGAGAACCAAAAACAGAATAAACCAAGAAATAACTCAACAGTCATGACATTTTTGGCACGTTTGTTGGACTCCTGGAGATACCAAATTGATACACTACAGTGTCCTATGCATTTACATGTTAAATTAGTACTGTATAAACAACATTTATACACAGTGGCACAGTGATAATGGCTATACTGGATATTAATCCAGTCCTTCTCAGCTCCAGATTTCACCCATATTCCAGAATCGCCACATCCAATGTTTTCCTTTTTTATAGACCATGGACAATGCATTCTTTACTGCTATGAAGCACTTCGACTGTCACTGTCACTACACATCATGATTAAATGTTGAACTTTATTTTATATTGAATATTGCATCGTTGTTACTGTGAATCTAGGCTGGTCAATACCCAATGTTAAAACTGAAGAATGCTTTTAAATATACAGTTTATATACAAATTTTGTATCTAAAATGATGCCTGATACCCAACATGTAATATCACCATTTATTGTAATAACACTCAGTCAATGTTTTGGAAGATAGGACAATTATTGAGGACGTTGTGAAAGTTTAATTCCATCCCCTTCTTGCTTGCTTCAGTGTTTCAATGGTTTGAGGTCTCTGCTGCCATATTTGGTGCCTCATAATGTACCACACATTTCAGTAGCTTACAGGTCTGGACTGCAGGCAAGCCAGTTTAGTGCCCAGATTGGCAGTTTTCCTCCTTCCTTATTTTGCCTCTTTCCCCCATGTCTGTGTGTCAGTCTGTGAGTGTGTGTGAATGTGTGTGTGTTAAGAGCAAGGCTGACTGGTTCATTATAGCCTCCTCTCTTGATCAACTGCAGTAAACCATCTCATCAGTCCCCCATGGACTCCACAGCGCTTAAGCTTAAGCGCTGGTCCTGAACCCGATATTTGTCCAATTGACTGACATACTCTGTGGTAACATGTCAAACTCTGACATCTGTTTTTTGTGCATTTTTTTAACCTTTTTGCCTTTATTTTCCTGACAGAATATTCCAGTGCTATGGATCCATCCATCTTCTGCCTGTTCTCTGTGAGTTAGCTCTCAGAGAATGATTTCTGTCTGCTTGTCCCGCTCACTGCTCAGGTACTTAGATCCTTGTTTTTGCACTTGGATAGACTTGGCATTTTCTCACTGGAATAAGCAGAGAAATCCCTGAAATTTTTTTGGGGATGGCAGCATATGCTGTTCCAAAATATTTACGAAAATTTACGACACATTTACGACACACATTTACAAAAATATTGAGATACAACTTAGATATACTGATTTGTGACTGTTGTCACATGTCAAAAAAGTTTAAAATGTAAACACCCGTCCCAATTTTTTGCTGCATTTTGGACGAAATAACTAGGGACCATTTCTTGTTTCTCATGTAAACAACCCATTATTCTCTATTCACCTCCTCTGTTTCAGACCCAGACATGAATTCATATCTGATAAATTAGATAACTTAATTTATTCTTATTAAAGAAATTGAAATCAACAACATTTTAGTTTGGACATTATTAAAAAGCACATATGCTGTCTGTTCATGTACAGCAGCTCAGCCAATCAGAGCTCTACATTCTGATAAGCAATGTGACTTGAGTCTACTGGAGCGAGACAGATACAACCAGCAAAACTGGAGTGGAGCTGCACAAAAGATCATTGAAATGGTCTAAATAGAGAGACGTTGACAGAAAAAAGCTAAGTTGCTACATCTTTTGTTGTAACTGATTGATGTATGGTTTGATTGTTGGCGATTTGGTATATTTTAACTCATAACAACCCCTTATTATCCATATTAATAACAATGGTATTACAATCTGAAGCTATAGAAGTACCAAACAGCAGAGTAGCCAGCATGCTTTACCATGAGGTTGGTTTTATTCTAGGACTGAGGCAAAATGCTTGGGGCAATCATTTACGTAGATAATTTTCATTTGTGTCTAGATCGTTTGGTGTCTAAATCATACTGTTCGTTTTATTGGATATGACAGAGTCAATAAATCACTATGTCCACAAAATGTACCACTGATAGATTTATTTACACAAACCTGGACATGAATGTTGGACATCAGAAGGCATGTAACACTTAAAACACACAATCACAGGTAGACTGTGGATGACAGTTTATAGATAGTCATTCAACATTTTAGTTCCGTGAATGCTTGTGATTGCGCACACCTACACACAGAATACAACTTTCACTCACACCCACACAAACACTCAGTCTGAAAACATACACAGAAACATAAAAACCACAGACACAAACATTACAGGACCTCATCAAGGAGTGTATGTGTGCCAAAAATATACATAAACAGTGTACTCTATAAATGCTCAAGAAAAGACATCATTTTTATAACATGGCAAATTGATAGCAGGCAACATTTAAAAGCAGCTGAGCAACATTGGTACTACATTCAAAAATGAATTGGCAATCAATAAAACCCACACCGACAATCAACACTCGATAAAACCGACTCGACACAAACAGGAGTCAAAGAAAAGGCATTTTAAGTAAGAGATATGCAACACTGATAATTGTTACAAAAAATAGTTTGAGAGTTTGGGAAATTCAAAACATATTTATTTTTTTGGGAAAGAATGAGAAGGGTGGAATAAAATAGAAACCTAGTAGAAATAGTTACTAATATCTGCTAGCTAGCTATTTCATTCAATAGTCGGAGGAGAACAGCTACCGCATATCTTTTACTGTAAAGATACAATTGAAAAAATCAGATGTTATTATAAGGACACACACACAAGTTTCCGTGCAAAAAAAATCAAACCTGGAAATATTTTCATATCAATAATCAGTCAGAGCCTGAATTTGACCAAATTTCAGATATGCCATGAATGCAGCATTAGCTAATATTTATTAGTAGCTAGCTTTTTTTTTATTTAGTGTCAAATTTCTAGCGAGAAGATCAAATAAGCTCATTAATTGAGATATAGTTAAATCCAGTCAAAAACTTTGCAGGGAGTCCCAGTATTTTGTTAGTATGTCAGTATTTTAAATGGTTGCCGGCAGTAGTTTCATGTTTCCTGTAAATGCCATATTTGAAACTCTCAGCAGAAAAAACATATTTCCCAAAATATCAAACTATTGCTTCAAGAAAAGTTGTCAATTTTTAAATTAGTTTGTTGCTTTAGCAGTAATTTTGGCCTGTGAGGACAGTTAAGGCCAGATAAAATGTACGTAGTTAAAAGTAACAGAGCCTTATTTTTCCAGAAGCGGGAAAATTGCCAATCTCCTCCAGTTTATAAAAGGTTTTGACATTCAATTGATTTGTAAAACAACACGGGATGATTTAATAAAATGATCAACTTCAATCAGTTTAAATGTCGCTCAGTAGGCCTCACTTAGAAAACCTTGTATGATTATTGTTGTGATGTGCGTAAAGAACAATCACAAGAAGTATATTTGAAGATTATTCACATGTAGCTGATAAATACCCCTCTTGGCCTCTATTTCTTCTGAAATCCAAACTACTTAAACAAAGTAAATCAATACCAGGGAAAACCCTGACTGTCTACTTAACTAGCAGACATCCTAACACAAGGCTTTCACCTAGTGGTTGTCTAATAAGCAGCACAGACAAAGTAAAGAGAGGAGCTCACTTTGCTCCTGCGTTCACAGACAGTAACAGCTTTGAGATGGTCGATTCCGTCCAAACTCATTCAGACTCCGAGTGACGGCTGGTGATAGAAACACCTAAGGAGCAGCAGAGTGCTTTTCATCACACCCTCATATGCACTTTGTGTTTTATCTTTCACAGTTTTCTTTTTGACACCTTCCTGATTTTTAAATTCTACAAGTTTACGCTCCTGTTTCTAGTTTCTTTCTCAGTATCATGTCAGTCACACAGTTTACTCCAAACGCATTAAAGCCGATGCATTCTGCCATGAATATCCGCACTAGTGCTTCTTCTCTTGTCAGTAGTTGTTTCTCTATGAAGCTTTTTTTTGTCTTGTTTTACTTTTTTAAATTCTTTTTTTAAAAAAAATCAGAAATAAGACATTGTGCCAAATACCTCCCTGGTACATTTATGGCACTTTGACCTAGAAAGATAACACAATCGATGCCATCTAATTATACATCAGGTATCATATAAGTTAATTACAACACGAGGAACCATGTAGACCGGACTATACATTAAGTCATTTCACATGGCACTGCTGCTTTATGGAAAATAAATCATCCATGTCTGTTTAACAATTCAGTGTTTAAATACTACATTCTTTCAATCCGCTTCGAGGACAGTACAACAAAATAAATATCTCAAGTAAATACCATACATAAAAGCTCTTGTACACATTATTTCACATTTCATCTTATAGTTTTACCCTCCTGGATACTTTATTGTTTGTTAGCTTTTTGCACTCACAATAAAAAGAAAGAAAAGAAAGTAAAGTGGAACCACTGAGCGATTGTCAACAGCTGTCGTGTTAAAGCGTTATTCGTTGACTGTAACAGGATGTACTGATTTGTAGCCGTTTGTATGAGTTAATAAAACAATAAAAAAAGGTAGAGCATTTGGTCACTTATCAGAGGGTTGGTGCTTAGGTCTCAGCTCCTGCAATTTATATATCAAATTGTCCTTGAACAATTTAATGAACACTACATCACTGCCAGATGGCTGTTTGATTGGTGCGTGAATGTTTAGGGGACTGGTTATCGCTCATTATGACAGGTGGCTCCTTGCACAACCACCACTGTATGAATGTATGTGAGGGGTTAAAAGCTGACAGGTTATTCTTTGTGTTGTCAGTCAGACTAGAAAAGTGTTATATATGTACATTCCATTTCCATTATTTTTCTTGCATTATATTGCATTTTGCTCTTTCTATACATTAAAGCCGTTGGTCTGCACTGTAAATAAAAGTGAGAGTAATTCATGACGGACTAGGCACTTTGGAATATGAGCGAAGTAGATGATTAATTAAAAACAATTTACCAAAGAGCAGTTGGAATTGCATGATGTGCTGAGGCTCAGAGAAATGTCAATCTTGAGGGTTCTCTTCAAGAAATGTTCTGAATATATAAAATCATGGCACTATGAGGAGCTTTGGAGGAGCATCCACTAAATGGCTCATGTGATATTTATTTAAATATGGAACAACTGTAGCACAACTAAGGGCTAAAGACTGGCACAAGCTGAGACGATGAATACGCTCAAAATGAAGATTTGAAATCTATTAATCTATCTATATGTTTTTCTTTTAAAACATAAGTCAGTATTCCCTCATGGGCTTTCCTCTAAAGTAGTCACTTGTAATTATTATTATTTTTTGTCTTTTATCACCCTGAACCAACTCAAGGTCAAAAGTTACAGATGTCTATGACCATTGAGAACTTCAAATGAAACACAGTTAACCTTCTCAGATGGTATATTATGAAAGTCTTGAAATAAAACAATGCCGTTTTTGGAGAAAAACAAAGCTAAAATAAGCTAAGGTAATATCTTATGAATAAAGATTTAGATATTGAGGACAACTATAGATGTTCCACAGCCTTACAATCTCTCAGATTAAGGATGAAATCCACCGCCGTAAAGTTCACATTCATGTTGCATGTTGCTGTATGTGTGTGTGTTTGTGTGTGGCCAGATTCCTCTGGGTCTTCAGGGCACGTGATGAAATCTACAGATTTGGGCTCCAGTTCCTTTTTTTTCTCATAAAGGTCATTACAATACTGAACCATTTTCTCAACACTAAAAGAAAGAAGTATTTACAGCATCTGTAAATGTTTTTTTTCTCGTTATTTATTTTGACATACTCTGTACTTATGGCTGATTGTAGCAAAAATGTTTAAATAGAAGGTGAAACATATAAACAAGGAGCCTTTTTACAAGCGAGGTGAGCCTTTGGTTAATATTTAAATTTGGAGCGCTATGAGATCAGAACCAGTCGGCAAACCTGTTTGGCACTTTAAAGCACATTGACTCGACAAAACAACAGCCAACATATGACTCCTACATTTGCTGTTTAACCTGTACAACTAATAATGTTTTTGGCCCCATTACTGTCATTTATATAAAAAGCAATAAATGGACTTTAGTGGAGAGAGTTTTTATAATGACTGTGTTGAAATGATGATGAGAGATAAAAATCTACAGTCAGCTAACATGCTCAAATTAAATCAATCATATTGTCAACTTACATTTGGCAATGAAATTTGAAGCATGAAAGCTGGCTCTCTACCTTGAAATGAAACCCCTCCAGTAACGCCTAATTTTCTGTAGACCATACCAAAAATTATAGGGTGTTTGGTGGACCATTTCTGTTGGTCCTGGTTGGTCTGGGGCTTTTTAATTGGAATGACACCTTGAAGTCGACCCCTGCCAATCAGACGTTCAGGTGGGGAGACTGATGTTAGCATTTTCCGCCAACGGGCTGGTCATGCGTATCTGAGAGCTGCTCTTGCTTAGGATCGACAACTGAGTCCCTCCGTTCACTCCACTGCTCGCCAGCGAAGGGTGCCTTTGCTGCTTCAGGTCCACAGCAAAGTACCGGTTGACCGTCCAGCTGCGCCATTTCCTCTTGATCTCCGATTGCACCTTCAGGGAGAAACTTCACAAGGTCATTTTTAGTGTACTTTAAGCTGTGTCAGCTCGATGAAAAGGTAAGCTAAGTTTGCGACACGCTGATACATTGAGTTTGTTCATTCAAGTTTTTGACAATAGTTCCAATGCCTGTGAAGAATAAAAACTACAAAACTAAAATTTGATCACCTAAATTTGAGGCCTTCAGAAAGTCTAGAATATGTTGCGTTATAAATAGGTAGGACTTAAATACTGTATCATAATAGTCATTTAATGCATCGACAATACTCATTTAAGTATTTCAGTCACTCTTTAAAATCAGTTTGAAGAATGACTTATTGATTTTTTTCCCCGGTTCTTTTTATCACTTCTCTTATACCCGCAAACATGCACACAACATGTTATGTGACTAAATTAATTAACTGTGCAAGTAATAGGGACAGAGATGAGACCCTTACCTCTCCATTGAGGAAACAGTAGAGCACAGCAACGACAAAGCCCTGAGGACAATGAGGAGGAAAATAAAACAAAGCTTACGATAAAAACATGTCTTCATTTAGGAAATAACAACATCCTCATCCTTAAAGCCTAAAGGCATTAGAAGAATAGTCTTTGAACAGGGATAAAACTAATCAGCTTTTTCAATACCACCCTTTTTTAATGGTTTTTCTCAATAAATGAAATGAAACATTGGAGGAGCTGTGAGAGATACAAAAGCATACCTGGAATGATCCCAGTCCCAGTTCAAAGACAAGTCTCTCCTTCTTGCTGACATCCTCCGGTGAGAAGGCGAAGACAGTGTAGTGAATACCAAACAGGGGAATGAGCAGGAGGGTGGAGCGAGCCAGACGCCTAGGTCAAACACAAATCATACGATGTGTCACTGGTTCAGGCCAGCTGGATGTGAAGATGAGGATGAAATGTTATGACACGTTGTAATGTAGACATTTACACACAGTTTCAACATAAATCAAAGTGTCTTTGTCTTCAAAAAATCAATCAATCAAGTCATATTTGAAGGATAGTGTTTCCAGAAGAATGATAAGGAAGTTTTAATGATTGCAGCTAGATGCTGGTGGATATGTGTACTTATTCAATTAAGCAGTGTCGTATTGTTCACTAGAAAGTTCCTATTCATAAAAAACATTATAGCATCATGAAAACCAAATATTTTCAGAGATATAGTCCAGAAACTAGTAAAAAACACATGTATGACTTTTGATGCCAGTGTTAATCTCAAATATCAATCTTGTCCTTTGCAAATACAGGGGGTCGGGCTAGAGGGGCTCAGGAACCTGATTGGCTCCTTCCAGTGAGACAAACTAAAATTGAATTATTCAATTTGCTAAGATATCACCAGGGGGTTAACCACTCTAGCTAATGTTGCTAACAGTAGCTTCAGCCTCGTACTTTCATTGGTTTCCACGTATGGATTGTTTGCTCACTTTAATTGTTTTACCTTCACCATAACGTCACCTCCACTCTCAACAGACTCTTATTATTAATTTAATAGTTTTTCAGTGATGCGACTATCAAAGTTTTACAGCTCACAATATATACACTCTCAACATATTTACCATTTCTAAGTGTTGAAGATGATTGTTTTTGAAATTTCATTGACTTTCTTGAGGAAAAAACTTGCCTTTTTATTAGAAAAAATAAAAATAAAATGGTGTGGGCATACGTGCTACAGACATATATTATTGTCGGTTTGGTTATTTATATGATAAAATGATAAATAACGTCAACCATGTCTTTTTTACTAAAGAACTAATGCTAGATTAGGTGTACTGAACTATCTGTGTTGAAGGTCATCTGAACAACAGAAAGAAATTGACATGTGCTCTAATGAGTATCTTTACAATCAGAGATGTGCTTCATATCTCTGCAGCACGTATCATGCAGCACAACACCGTGTCTAACATATGAAGTGGAAAAACAGAAAGACAAGTCGAATGACATTCAAATAACAGGAGACACAAATGTACAGTATGATGTCCCTCCCAGGGGTCCTTAACGAGCAGAACAAATCTATTATACACAGAACTATTTTATTGTGAGATATTAGAAAAGGTACTATTGTGCTATTGTGATGAAACATTTCATACTGCCTTTCTTTCTGATGGGGCTTCAGAAAAAACAACTTCAATACCTACACATTCAATTTTTATTTTCCTGTAGGGTTTATTATACAACCCCAAAAATGTTAGAATCTGTCTAAAATTAATTAAAAAGAGCCAGTTCAAAAGAAACTGTGTAGTGAGTGAGTATTTCCCAACTCGGCCGGTTTATTTACCCTTGGCCCAACCTGTTGCCTCTGCCAAGAAATGAATGATTTAGCCTGGATATATGTCAATAAAACTTGGCGAGGGGGATGGGTTTAGGGCCGGAATAGACTAAAATGTGGCTGTGGCTTATATTAAGGAGTGGATCCAGGATTTCTTCCACCCACTTTCTTTCAATTAACTTTTTGATTTGTCATTCATTGACGTTTATTTAATTTCTTAGGGAATAATGCATGGATCATGATTTAAAAAAAGATATACATATATTAATATATAAATATATTGAGGTGGTTTCTATTTCTGACTGGGTGGAATTTGGTGTGGATCCAAATAAAACTCTGGATCCAACAGATTATTAAGTTGTCATATTATTATAGTTGTAGTCGAAGGGAAATGAGTTTGGTTTTGGATAAGGCACGAGTGAAACAATGGGACTGGTGGAGGGATGTATTCTACGGAGTGCCATTGTAGTTCGGAATGTATTGCTGGCAGCGTAATCCTGTATTTCCATACATGAACGTGCTTAAAAAGATAAATAATTTAAATCTATTTTCATTTTTGCTGTTACAAAGTGTAAATCACACAGGATTAAATTGTTATCACAATGTTTTTACCTCCACAAAGAAAGTTGTGATTTGGTTTGTTTGCTGGTTTGTTTTTTGGATTTTCATTTCGATGCACAAATACTACTGAATAGATTTCCTTCAAATTCGATGGGATAATGGGTCTTGGGCCAAATTGGACCCCATTAAGGTTAAGTGCAGATCTGGGTTAAAGGGGAATCTTTTAATGCACTTTCCTTAACATTGCAGGATGTTTTTCACAGGGCAAGTTTGAAGGCTGCATTAAATGAAACAGCCTGGGTGAAGGTATGGGCCCTACTGAGTGCTGTTCTAATTTTTTTAAATGTTCATACAGTGTCTCTCTGTTTTGCAATCAGAGTTGAGCTCTGAAGGTTAAGATTGAGATTACAGGATGTATTACGACAAGGTCCTCACAAGTACAGAAGTGCACATGTGTGGGTTTGTATGTGTGTTTGAGAGAGTATCTCTTTGGGAGTCCAGTAGACAACCTCTAAGTACCCCTGGTGTGGAACATACACACACAAAAGTGGGGCCCAGCACATGTATCGGTAGACTTAAAACACGCGCACACACTGACACAAACACACACTTACAGTGTGATGGTGGATAACTCTGACATCCTGCACGAATGCTGAACAGCCTGTGTGGGCTCACTGAAGCATTTCTGAGCACAGCTGCTACACAGCACAAAGACAACACAACAGTACAACAAAGACAGTGTCTTTAGGGACACAGACACACAGTGTCACATGAAACACACGCACACATCTTCACACTTGGTCACGCATGCACAGGTCTAAGCAACAGATGAGAATGACATTTTCTGCAGAGCCTCAGAAGACCCTGTCTTTTGGGAACAGCAAGTTGTTTGATTACAGTACAACTCCATGATGAGGCTTCAAGCTTCCTATTAACACACTAATTGAATACATTTTAAATTGCATATAGGATTGAATATAATGCAATAATTAATAGTTAAAATTTGTTGTTCTGTTTCCAAATGTTTTATGTTAATTTATTCAAAGACAGAGTCCAATGGCCCACAAAAAAGTCTAGTCAATTTTTGTTCCTCCGTATAGTGACAAATTACAGAATTGATTTTAAGGCACTTTTTAAAAAAGAACAGGTCTACATCATGCTCTTAATTCTACAAACACCCAAAGATACCCCAAAGAGCAAGCATACGGTGACAGTAGCAGGGGAAAACAAGCCTTTTAACAGGCAGAAACCTTGAGCAGATCCCACAGACAAACAAAAACAAACAAACCAAAAACGTAATATATAGTAATATATAGTAATATATAGTGCCCTTTCTGTAATTATGTAAGTAAAATGAGATGTAATATCTTTAGTGTCTATACCCATGATATTTAATTAAAATTATTTAAAAAAAAATCCAACCTCTAATACAATTAACACATTTTTAAAAAGATTTTTTTGTTCTCTGAAACACGTATGCCAAAATTATGGGTAAACTGCATTTAATATTTTATGCAGACCCCTTTTGCCACAATAACAGCCCTGAGTCTCCTTTTATAGTGTGTGATGAGGTTTGAGATCTGAGAACATTCCTCCATACAGGAGCTCTCCAACTCCTTCAGATTCTGAGAATGGCTCTTTTGGACTCTCCTTTGCACCAGCATATCCAGCAGGTGTTCTAGGGCCTTTGGGAGAAAAACAGCCCCACAACATGAAAGGTCCAACACCCTACGTCACAGTGGGTAAGAGGTGCTTCTCTCTATGGCTGTCTTTCTTGTGACAATACAGTTTGACTTTCGTTGCTAAAAAGTTTGATCTTGACCTCCTCTGACCTATGAAATTGTTCCATCGAAAGTCCCAGTGGTGTTTGGCAAGCTGTAGGTGCTTTAGCGTGTGTGTGGATGACAGCAGAGGCTTTTTTTTTAATGCTACTTTCTCCAGCAGCTTGTGTTGGTGTAGATTTCATCTGATGGAGGTTAGGGAGACTTTCTGACCCCAAGAGTGAACTGGCCTCTGCAATACTCTAGCTGAAATCCTTGCAAAGTCAGAGTCAACTTTTGCCAGTCGAACTGTCCTCCTCAGAGGGTGTGGGGGTCCGTTTGCTCAAACGCCCTCCTCCGGGTTGATTTTGAACAACTCCAGTCTATTATTATTGACTTAACTGATTAAACGGGCATTTTAAACTATTGAGAGATTTTCTTGGATTCATTTACAGATTTGTGCAACTCTACAACTTTTCTTCACACATAATTTCTGCGTTCTCTGGTATTTGTGAAGATTGTCAGAGAGAGTTAGGCCTGTGCCACCTCCTTTATACTGTGGTGAAAAAGAAGTGAAGTCATTGTTCAGCACTTAAGAGTTCCTACTCAACTAAGTGAACCTAAAAATATGAAATAAGGATTACAGGATTTCGGACTGGTGGCAATAATTGTGGCACAAACGTTTTAGAGAAACTATTTATTTAATGTTACGACTGTAATGTTTTGAGTTAGGTTTTTCTACACCTACATTTTTTATACATTTTAATTGTATATTTAAGTACTAGCAAATAAGTCGAGTTCTCATCTCACATCCAGGGTATCATGTAAGAAAAAGTGGGTGTTCTATCTCGTTTATTGTAAGCATCAAATCCCATGAAAATTCAACAATTGGTTAGTCCTTTCAATAATTTCCTGCATCTCTACCCTGTTTCAATCTAAAACAAATGAGTTATTACTGAAAATATTAAACTGTATTTTTTGATGAGGCTGAGTAGTTTTACAACGCTCCTCAGACGTGATGTAGTGAATTTGTTGGGGACTGTTATAAGCAAATTTAGTGAATATTTACAGTAGCATTAAATATGGCTGGATTAGCATAATAAATGGTCAAGGTTCATGTGATAGTCTACTTAATTTATGTTTTAATATTTCTTATTTTCTGAACAAAGGGACGTGAATGACAGAGAGGAATAAGCTAAATTAGATATTTGCTGCACAGAAAAAAGTTGTTTCGGTCAATTCATTTTTTCTTTGATATTTTCATGAGATTTGCTGATATTATGAAAAATAAAGAATACTTTAATCCATGTTTCTAAACAAAATTCTCCTGTTCACATCCTGCAGCCTCATTTATTGAGGCTGCAGGATGTAAAGAGTGCACAGGGGATCTTAAAACCATTTTACTTTACAACATTATTGATTTTCATATACAACATCTTTCACACACAGAGTATTTTCATAAGCTGTATTATTGTAGTAACTTACAGATAAATGCTTGATTCGTTTCCTCCGATATCAGGAGACTGCAGTTTCTGGACAAGTATGATGATTATTCCAATGAAGAGAACAAAATTAATCTGAAAAAATAAATCAGAAAATTACATACATCTGAAGGAGATGTCGTAAATACATTCCAGTCAGTTAAGCATTGGCTGTACATCTGTGAAACACCAAAGATGAACTGATGGAACAGTTGAGCAGCTGTCCTACCATGATGGAGGCCACAACTGGTCCTTTTATCACCCACCAGAGGGCAGTGTTCTCATTCGTGTCCCAGCATCTGGAGGAGGAGAGCAGTCCATCTCAGAGATCATTAGACATCCTCTCTACATATACATACATAAGAGAAGGATACATAGGAGCACAAAAAGTTAACCAAGTGGCCATTTGTAGAGTAAGTGACGACGGAGCAAGGCTCAGATATTTAAAATAAAAAGATATTAGCCTTTCTCTTAATGATCCATCGGATAATCAGATGAACTGCTTGTCTGTTAGTGCAATAAAACTTTATTTACTTTCTTTATCATTACCAGATCAGGCGTTATCCTCATTTTAATCAATCATGCATGCACTTCTTGATTACTTTTATGGAACTCGGTGGAAGATTGGGATATGTGTCGGGACCATCAGTGCTGGGAGTAGATCTGGATAAAAAGGTTGAACCATGATTTTTTTTTTTTTTTTTAAACTTTCTTTAACCTTGTGAGGAGCCAGTGGGCAGGGATGGTGCACAGATTTTGTTTTGGAATTTGATTCTTTTAGCTTTCAATTTTTGTTTGTTAATGAACACTCTAACATTGCGTCTTATTTTGCGTACAAAAAAATGGTGGTAAGGATAGATACATCAATAGTTTGGAATTAAAATCGCTCCAAAAAACTTTTTTTTTTTTAACGTTGTCTATTTTATAACATTGTGTTGTTGTTTTTTTAACATTGTCTTTTTCATTTGCCTATTAATCCCACGCAATACACGATCATTTATTTCAAAATCTGATTGCCTTTTAAGGATGACTTCAAACTCCTGGAATCTGAAATCGTGCAGACATGATTCATGTCACTAACCCTTAGCTTAAACCAGCATGTCTTTGGATTCAGTACATCGCCACAATATGTTATTTTCTAGAAATAATTATCATCTCATATAGGAATAGGTAATATGAACACCAAAAAACCCCAAAAAACAGCTAAACATTATCTGATCTGGAATAGGGCTATGACAAGAGAAAATTCCAGTGTGACCTCAGTGCCCAGAGAGTCAGAGACATGGAATTCCTGCACATACATATGCCCTCCTCACTTTAAAAGGAGTTAACCCAGAAACAGTTTTAAGAGCTTCACAGCAGATGTTAAAAAAAAAGAAAAAGAAAATCTTCAAACGGGTCCCCATCTACTCAAGTTGTTTATGAAAACTGGAAGAAACTATCCCAGACTTTCCATAGACATAGAAGTAAGTAGAAAATTTATTTTGGAATTTATTTTGGGGGAAATAAACCTCTAAATTGTAAAGTTTACAAGACAAAGAGCAGAAAACTTAAACTTTAGAGTTTTGGGCGTGACTCAGCATCAAGTTGCTTTATTTGCTCTGATACAGATATTGCCATCAGACACTGTGAACAGGGCAAACAGTTGACATGCATTAGTTCTTTTTCTAAGTATAAAATCTAAAGTTAGAAGATGTGCTATACCCAGTGTCATGAAAGTGGAGGCGAAGAACTGCCCAGACAGTGACACAAATGGTGGGGGTTCCTGTAAAAACAGAAATCATGACTAGATTAGAGAAAGTACGCCACTGTTGTCATAATAAACTCTCATTAGTAGATCTTTGGGAGGTTCTATCATGTAATGTAATAACAGATCCATATTTTTGTGTAAACCGGTTTATACATTAATCAGCCATAACATTAGAACCAGTGACAGGTGGACGGCCGAGGTCAGAATAACATTAATTGCCTTGTTACAATGGTACAGGGTGGGATTTATTCAGCGAAGACTGAACATTTTGCCTTGAAGTAAATCTGTTTGATGCTAGACAAACGGTCAAGCCTAAATTTCTTACTGACTTTAAGAAGTGCCAAATTGTGATGGCTTTAGATGACTCCTTTTTTTGTAGTTACCAGTGTTTAGCACCAACCAAAAGCTCATTCTTTGACCGTCTTCTCCCGGAGAAAAGCGACTGGAGCCCAGATTACTGCGAAAGTTAATGCTGTTTCTGACAGTACATTGTCCGAATTCACAGGTCATGGCAGATTTGTTTTGCTGGCCAAAAGAAGGACCTACACAATCATAGGCAGGTGGTTTTAATTGTATGGCTGATGAGTGCATTATTTAATGTAAACATGAACCTAGAAAAATACATTGTGGCTCAGTCTTTAAATTTAAAATAAGAACTGAAAGGAATATTTCTTATTTCTTACCCCAACCTACAATAGTGTACCAGTAGAAGTAACGTCTCTCTGGAAAGAAAGTCTCCACCAGCAGAGTGAAGAGATACAGACCTTCAATGAACAGCCAAAAGTAGTTGGACATCACACAGTAATGGAAGAAAACCATCACTGCTTTGCACGCCACCTGTATGTGGGGAGCACAGTTATATTTATGAACACAGCTTATTTCAGTCCGACTGTACAGAACCTTAAACAAGTTAGGACTTTATACTTTTGGTATCTTGAAACATTTTATCTACAGTAAAAGCATTTTGTGTTTGTGTAATGGCCAGTCTTTCTTTTAAAAGCTTAAGGCAAAAAATGTCAGATTGATAAATACCCTCATTCCTCCACGGCGTGAACATGGATCATTGTCAGGAGGACGACGGTTCTCTAAACCGCAAATAGCCTACTAGGAAAATAACGCATTTACCAGCTGTGTTTTCAGTCAGCAGCAGAGACCCACCCCCATGTCAGGCCGCCTGTACTCTAATGGTATCATGTTAATTAAAGAGTCCAAATACTCAGTGGGTCAACCAATTACAGCACTCGTCTGATTTCTGGTATCATGATGCCACAATGGTGACCTGTGATAGCCACAGCTAAACCAGAAAGCAGAGGGCTGGACAGAAAGGGCAGAGTAGTCATTGATATGTTAATGAGAATGAGACTGGAGCAGATTTCAACTGGCCTTGCTGAAGCCATTAGTGTGTCTAATTGAGTTTATTTATCATGCCTGCTTAACAAGAGTGAGCAATGTGTTGTCACTGACGGAGGCTGAGAGCTTGTTCTGCATTTGTAATCAGAGGCTCTTAGTCATCTAATAGCATGTTGGGTTTTAGTCGAATTTGCATGTGATTGAAGTTCACATCAAACAGTAAAGGCTGTTTGAGAAATGTTTCAGGTTCCATCTCCTCATATTCAAAAGGGCCGGCCCTGATCAAAGTTTACACGCGTGCCATTCTTTATTGACTGTACTTTGATGGAGTCCTCTAATAAAGCTCTCTGGAACTGATTAAAATAATACAACTTGAAAACAATGTGCTGGTGCCAGTACTTTCCAAACTTCCTCTACTGGGTTAAAGTCCACCAACAATAGTATTGAAAGTGTATGGATCAGCTAGAATAATAAGGCTCACTTTGCAATTATCTGCCTCAATTTGAATCAATGAAATAATTAGGAGCCCTGGGAAATGGCTTCATTTTCATTCATTTTTAAATTAAGTGAAAAGTAAACAGGCTGTCACGGTTGTCCAGTTGTGCCAACGAAATGATATTTATTTAACCTTCCCCGTGACAGTGCACAACATAGCTGTTACAGGAAAAGAATGGAGGGAGAAAGTAGTTGCTGTTACTGACGGTGTGGCTGAAACAGTGGTCGCTGTCCTCCTGAGCGTACAGCACGCCATCCTTGATGAAGACTGAGATGGCTCTCAGGATGAAAGACATAAACAGGTTCATGTGGATGAAGTTCCTGGTGCAGTGGAGCTTCCTGGGGAGAAGAATCGGAGAAAATATGTTATAATTAATCTATTTTCAGTTTGCAGCAGCTGGATATGGTCAAACTTATAAACCTGCAACATGCAGTTGCATAAATCTGTGTGAAGGAGAAAGAGAGAGGAGCTGAAAAGTGATTATGAATAGTGACAGAGCAGAGAAGAACATTATCAGGTTGAAGGTTGTCAATCTAGCTAGTAATGCTCCAGTCTCAGTTGTGTCAGTTAATAAATGCTGCAGCAAGAAAAGTTACCTCTCCTGCTTCCCAACAGTTAGACAATGAAAGACATTACCTCTGAAGCTGCAATAGAAACCTTACACTAGATAGGAGTACCATCTGCACTGGAAAGATCTAAGGTTCAGGTACATGACTATGGGTTAAGTGCACTTTGTGAGGGTAGAGCACTTTGGTGGAAATCTGTTTTACATTATCATTCATTATCAGTTCGTAAGTCCACACGCACATTAAGAGATTCTACGGTCTAACGTTTGCTTGCTATTACTTTATTTAGCATTAGAAAAAATATTTAGTACAATATTAAAAGGTACTAAATACTCAAGTAGGATTACAGTATGAGAAAAAAGACTCGCAGAAGTACGGATTCAACTTCTTTAGTCAAGTGAAAGTAAAAAAGTACAGGCTCTGAAATGTCCTTCAAGATTAAAAGTAAGAAGAAGCCGTTTGAATCACATTTGGACGGGCTTAATGAACCAGGTGTCATATTAATATAATGATAATTTTAGGGATAAGAAACTCCATTTCAGCTGATCATTATGCTCTGCATAAATTGGACAGAGGAATGCCTCACATCACGTCTGTAATTCATGATCATTTTGTTTTATTTATCTGGTGTAATTCATCACCTCATGCACCCATATACCCCAAAAGTTCTATGTAATGGAATGGCCATTGCCATTGCCATTGCCGCCACTGTAGATCTTTGGTGTTAATGCGATAACTCAAAAAGTCTTTCATGGATCATTTTCCAATTTTTTACCCACATACCATTGGTGTCAGGTAGAGCTGGATTTTTGGAAAAATCCAGCTCTACAAGCTCGATCTCGCGGAGATCGAGCTTGTAAATGTAATTATTTACCCTAATAGATCGTATTTTACACACTAGGGGGAGCTTTTTTCTGCAAAAAAATACTTTGGAAACAGCTTAACATTTAATCCGAGGAGCACAATCGAGGGGATCGCTCGTACAACAAAGGGGATTGGGGACCGTTTGGGGAAATACCAATACAAAGTAGACCTAGTTTATGATTGTCATCTTGTCTGTTGTGTGTGATGCACATCGTTTGGTGCACAAAGGGAATATACTAAGCCTACAAACCTGTTTGGTTAGGAGAAGAAAGATGCCAAAATTTGTGTTTAAATTTAGGGAGTAAAGGGAAATAGTTGTCTACCTTTTAGAGATACCAGAAAATTATATTTAATTATAGTAACAACGTGTTTAATAATTAAGTGTACTGCTTTTGAGAGAGCGGACTTTGGAGTCCATGTTAGACTCACCGGAATCTGCAGAGAATGACCATGGCTGTCGTCAGAGATACCAGTGACGTGCTATAGCCAACGGTGTACAGGGCCTTGACTGAGGCGTAGTACATGTCCTAGTTGGACAGATGGGGTTAGCCATGAGAGTCTGTGGTAAAGGTAATATGACACTGAGATGAGGTGAAAGTGGTCATACAGGTTTTGTGGTGTTGTCATAGAAGAAGCAAACGTCCACATAGTGAGGGAAGGGTTCAGACCAGCCCTCCTCAGTACAGTTACGGCTGACCTTACCGATCTCTGAAAGTAAAAAAAAAACACCTGTATTGACACTTTGCTGGTTTAATAAAATACAAATCACATCAAATGTAGTGAGAGACATGGCTAATCACCATCGTCAGGGCCCATGAAGTCATGGAAAAGCTCTGGGCAGTTGACGACCACAACTTCACCAACGCTGGCAGTCTGCCAGCAGGTGAGATTATCCCACATCCACGGACATGCTGAGGAGGAACAGAAATGTGATGTCAGTCTGAAGCATTAATACTAACGATATGTTAAATTTTTTGACATCCACAGAATAATGCTGAATAGATGGCGTTCAAATCTAATTTTGTCTCTTGACCTTGGATCATTTCAGGTCATCTCACTTAATTATAGCTAGCCTGTGTTAGTGCTTCGTAATTGTGAGAAAAATTGCTTTTAATTTAAGAGTCGTTCTTTTTTCGTAATTTAGATCAAAATCTTGTAATTTTTTAGTCTCTTTAGAAGCAAGTTGTTAACTTTAATCAAAATGAACATCGAGTATCTGAGTTTTTACAAACAGTTCCACTATTCCATTCCATTTTTTCTTCTGCTTTCGGTGGGGTCTTGGTGGCAGCAGGCTAAGAAGTCCCCCTCCACAGCAACACTCTGAAGCTCATCCCGTTGGATGCTAGTGTACCCCACGGTCTCGTCCCATTTGAACATGCCTGGAAAACCTCTAAAGGGGCGTCCTGCCGGCATCCTCACCACAGTATACTACACTTGGATGCACACCAGATATTGTCAAACTGTGCCTGATGAAAGTTTACCGCTAACAATAAAGGGCATAATATTTGGTTTTACACAGACAAAGACATCAATTCAAGCCTTTTTTGGGAGAAGATTAACTACCCATTAAAATAGGAGCTAGGCGTGACCGTTGTTTCCATGTATTTTTGGTTGCATAAAGCCTCTACAACTTTTCTTAAACAGCATGTCAGTAATGCAACCTGTGGTGTAGACTGAAAGACAGAAGTCTATGCAAAACGTTAAAAACCTTTGATAGCAGTAAGTTCAGATCGCTCAGATGAGGTTAGTTATTTTTTCAAATCGACTCAAATCCTCTCTTCTCTGAGTTGGAGCAAAGCAGCTGGACAGCGAGAGGAAATAGTTCAGTATTGGCTTCAAATATATATCAATCTGAATTTACCGTGTAACAGCAAGCGGTTCAAATATTGGAGACAGCTGGCTGATAAACAATCCAATTTAGTGTGGAATAAATGAACACATTTTATAGACTGGGCAGATAAACAGTGAGCTCAGACTTATTGTGAAGCTCTGAAAAGCAGGACATTATGTCATAAGAAGAATGTTGCATATCTCCAAATATAAACTAAGATTGCACTTTGTTGATTTGACCTGACCAAGCCTTGAAAATGCATCAGGGGTAGAATCAACACCTTTCTACTGGACCTTTGATAGGATAATTTGTTAGCATGAGTGTTAGTTTAACCTAATGTAGCTGCTAGCTTATTTTATCTTTATTTTTATCTCTACTCCACTATTTAAAAAAAAAAAATCACAAATCACAATTATCTTTACTTTCTTGTGCTCAACGTACCAAATATATGTTTGGGAAAAAAACACACGTAAGATAAACCACATAACTTGTTGTTCACTGCCATATAGGGAGGTCATCCGTGGGACATGTACACACTGTGAGTCATTGGTCAAGTTAGTACAGTCCCTTTTGAACAAACGAAAGTAGGTTGATTCAACGTCTTTATTTAAGTAGAAGTGAGAAGTTTGGGCTCTAAAGTATAACTAATGTATAAAATGATAAAGTAACCTTGATCTCACCAAACCTTATGTCATATCAACATCAAATTATTTCAATGGATTCGGAACTCAATTTCAAATTCCAATACTTCCATTCACTGGTAAAGAATGCATTCAGGGTGATTAGCCGTTACGTAGATGAGAAAAACAAACTGGATAGAAAGAAACACAAACTTCACATCTTTTCTTCATAGTCAGGTTTCATTCTTATGGTTCTCGTCTGTTTTCTTATGTTTTTTACATCTGTCGTGTCTTTGAACGTGTTGTGCAAAATATGCACTGAATATCACCGAGGAAATGTCTTTTCTATATCAATTTAGATTGAAATCATTCCTGACTGATAAAAAACTATTTTGTCATTCCTGACAGCAAGTATTCACCGAAAA